>OY821758.1:45090715-45093215 GCA_963682095.1 Potentilla sterilis
AATGATTGCGCACAACTTAAGAGTCAATATTGTGAATCTATTTCATATATATTATGATTCGGATTCTTTAAATCGGCGACTCATATAGACTCTAACATACATCGTCCGAAATTTTGGACATGTTTTGATGATCCATATATGAAAGAAAGTTACATGGACGTCACCCAAGCTTTAGAGCAAAGAAGCTATTGGGATCAAAAATACCCAAAAGAGTATTTGGTAGCATCATGAGCAATGCTCAAGGCTTAAAGATGACATTAACGTCACCCAAGCTTTCCTTCAAGTCAATGGAAACACTATTTATGCATTTAATAGTGCATATGATCCCCCTTATGATCCTTCATTAGCTATGCTCATTATTTGGAAGCATAATCTTTAGTGAAATTTTGGAGTAACGCCCTGCTACGCTAAAGACAATGATACATAAGATGATGACTTTAATGTCTTATCATGGTTCAATTTAAAACACAATGATACTATGGTGATATGTATCTACTGGTTAAACTAAAGCCATTACACTTAGATGTTATGAAGCACCTTGACAATGATTGAAAAATTGAAGAAACTTAGAATTTTCGGTTTTTTAGCTCGCGGACTCGTCATTGGACGAACCGGTTCACCTGCTTTTAGGCCGGTTCTTGAGATTAGACTTGCGGCCACCGATTCCTAACATCCAAGGCTACCTACTCATAAAATTTGAGGGCCATTGAACACCTGAAAGGTGGTGAACCGCTCGATATAAATGTTCACTGACCTCCGGCTACTTTTCCGACCGGTTCGATAAGTGTTAACGATTAATATCATTTATCGTCCACATAATTTATGTGCCATACTGCGCCACCACAATCGCTTAATGATGGGTTATTTAATTATGAATAAAGTCTTTGAATAAGACACGAGTTTCCACCTATAGTCCGCTATATAGAAACCTTAACAAGCGATCTCCTTTGTGTCACTTTTGATAAGCCAGTCTTCCAGTCGTTAGGAGGAGATAAGAACAAGTATTTTCAAGTAGAACGATTTTAAATTGTCATGGTTTGTCCCCACTGTGCCTCATCATGTTCCCCAAAGTCTCATAAATCAAAGTGACGAGATTTGATATACATGCTGTAAAGAGCAAATTAATGGTCTTTCTAGGGAAAACATTAAAATAGTGCTCTGTTTCAAACATGCCTATAAGGATTGATGTCCGGATAAATGGACATGCCGTCACCCATAGATGGTAGCATGGTGACTCCACAAAAGTGATAGATGGTGTCACTAGGTCGTGGCTCTCATAGAAGTGTAGAGAGGTCACTTGGTTCGATATACACTCGCCACATGCGAGTTTGGCATAACTTGATCCTTTGATCAATGACACTCATTCGTCTCATGGATTATCTGGATTATGGTCATCATTGGGGGACGCCTCAATGCAAAGTCAATCCATATAGAGATCTCTACAAATGTGAATTACACTAGCGTACATGAGGACATGGTTTATGAGTTAGATATCGAACACACACTTCGTTGAAGAAAACACCAACGTTGTGAATTGGCCTACATGGAAAGATATGCGATCCAATTTAAACAAAGAGATAGGTCTTTGGTCAGGTGATGCCGACACCACAAGTGTAAACTCTATGGATAATCTTTGATGGAAAGCGTAGTGAGAAAAAAGAGTTTAGACTCACCTTATGGTGCAAGGTCTCTCACAAACGCCCTACAATCGACTACGATGACATATGCTCTCGTAATGGAGTCATATTGCACTCCACTACCTTGTCAGTTAGGTAGTTCTGAAAAACTGAACATGCAGCTTGTAGACATAAATCATCTCTATTAGGACTAAGTAAAGAGATGTATATAAACATCCTGAACGGATTAGTTTTCACCCAAGTCAGGTGAGCAAAAGCCACGAAGTGCCTATGCTATCAGATTGCGACGTTCCGTATATGGCTCAGACAGTCTGGTAGGATGTGGTAGACACGGTTGAGTGACTACTTGATTAGGGATGAGATATGAAGAATCATGCCTATTTGCGTGTGAACTCCGGATGAATTGTGATTGTGATTGTGATATCACTAATCTGAGATTAAGAATGAAATGATCTTGATAATACTTGGTATTGAGAGTGAGAACCGTTAGTGATGAACTTATTCATCTATCGACTTATGGCAATCTAAAGGACGTTAAACCAAAGCCTATATGTATCCCATGATTAGTCGATGTCTTGAGAAGACTTGTTCCGTCTATATGACGAGAAGTCTTGGGAGATGAAACTCTCCATCTAAGTATAATGTGCGCAACCATGTACTTGACATAATATGTTCGACTCGACATCTCATTTGCTATAAACTTATAAAGCCAAGGTAATTGCTAGATGCACCCATGCAATGCCATGATATATGGCGGTACTTTGTTTTAAGTATGAAAGGTTTATGCTCATTCGATTCCAACATGAAAGACATATCAAAAGGCAATTCTAGAATCTGCCTGATTTCGTAGGTCGACTTTCATG
>OY821758.1:45695715-45981981 GCA_963682095.1 Potentilla sterilis
ACGTTTGAGAAAAATGGTCGCAACAGTTTTTGAAGCGACAAGTATTGTCCAATATTCGTCGCTTCATGTTGACTGAACAGACTAGTTATGTTTATATGCATTTGTTTTTATTTAATTAGAATTTTGTAAATATTGTTAAAAATTACTTAATACCGTTAGCATGTCATTATTATCATATTACAACATGTACCAAAATTAACTAGTAGTCTTCCTCTTCGTCGTCTCTGCCATCATCGTCTTCATCTTCCTCTTCTTCTTCCTCATCGAATTCATCGCCACTGTCATCTTGCTCACCGTTTGATTCTTCATTCTGTTCGTGTACTTCTAAATCGAGTTGGAGATTAGATGCATCAATATGGTAAAATTGTATTGACCCTAATGTGCCCTCTTGGTAAGGTTCTGTGATTTGATTCCCTGAAGGAGGCATGTTGTCTTCTGTTGCAAGTACTTCGGCACTGTATACATTTCGATGCGACATTTCTTGCACCACCTTCCAAGTACCACCCGCCGCAGGATCGTCTAAGTAGAACACTTGTTTAGTCTTCACAGCAAGACAAAATGGTGAACTCTCATAGTAACTACTGTTAGTATCCACCGATATGAGACCATGATCTACCTTGACGGTGTCAATTTCTTCGTCATCCTGATCGTCAGTGGTGTTGTGCCATATAACTTTGAACAATACGACCGACAAATTGTCTGGATAACATACCTCGACTACATAGTCAAGATGGCCGTAGAAGTCTTGAGACAGGTTTCCACGCTTTGTGGTTAACATCACCCCGCTATTTTGAGTCACGAGCCTTTGATCTCTATCGAATGAGACATACTTGATACCGTTCACGTAGCACGCCTTATAAATCTGAGTGAATTGCGGACCTCGAGCCAATGACCATATTGCCCTGTTAAAATTAGGGTCCTGAGCATCATATATTCTCTTGGCCTGAAAAAAAGAAAGTGTCAGTTCTATACTATTAAATTTTCGTACAAATTTTAAGAACCATATATTTAGTTTTCGTACAAATTTTAAGAACCATGGATGGAAACTCCTCCTTCGATGGCGCGGGTCGTAATCGTCACCATATTTCGCCGTGTACAGCTGCAAATGAGCGTCCATGTAATATTGAGCTTCTTCTGTATCCGTCAAAATTTGCCAGTGAGCCTCAGCCGTTTGCTCCTCTGTTAACTTGATATTTCCGGTGGTATCCATAATACACGGTTGAACTAACTGAGAAACAGAACTAATATTCCATATTGGGGGATTGGGCTCTTCGTGTTCTTCCAATTGCAGATACGACTTACAGTACGTCACCGACTCCCATGATATGTATCTTTCTGCAATACTTCCCTCCGGGTAACGTGTATTACTCATTGACTGTTTATAGTCACCTAATTGCCTGTAAAATGATGAATATGCTTAGTGCAAGTTATAAAGTTAGTGTAAATTTAGTTTGAACAAAATTACAACATTTTTAGTTACTGCATATACCTTTCCGTCGGATACATCCATGTAAAATGTACTGGGCCTGTAAGCAGAACTTGTTCGGGAAGGTGAACCATGAGATGAACCATAGAGGTGAAGAAATGTGGAGGAAAAATCAACTCCAAATTGCAGAGAATGATCACAATATCATCTTTCATCTGTTGGACATCTGTCTTCTTCAACTCCCTGGCATATAATTTTCGAAACCAATTTGACAATGCTATCAATGGCTTCACGACGTTATTCGGTAAAAATCCTCGGATAACCACTGGAAGAAGACGTTGAAGCAGGACATGGCAATCATGCGTCTTCAATCCATAGAAATTTTTCTCGGATAGTTTCACCTTATTTCTCAAACTTCCCGCATAGTCAAGTGGATACCTAACACCGCGAAACCATTCGAATACTTCTTCAAGACGATCCTCTTCAACTAAAAAGGGTGCATGAGGAACCTTTCCCGTCCTCTTTTGAGCTTCCGAACACCACTGACTTTTGCGTATTCCCCTCTTCTGCAAAGCTTCGCGAGCCCTTGGACCATCCTTGGTCTTCCCTTCAATTGAAAGAATGGTGGCCAGGATCTTGTCACCCACGTTCTTTTCAATGTGCATGACATCTAAACAGTACCTGTGTAATAACGACGACCAATAGGGAAGCATCCAAAATACGCTCTCGTGGGTCCAACATTGTCTGTTGTGGGCTGAGTAAGGTACATGAAAATCTGGATGCTGGCTAAGAATGGCGTAATTGTGTGACCTAATTTCCTCCAAAATTTCATCCCCGTCCTTATGAGCTGGTCTTTGTCTCCACTCTGGCTTCCCGTTAAATGCCAAACTGGATCGCATGGGTGAATTCTCGTCCAGCCATTTCCGATGCCCTTCATAAATAATTCTCCCACACATATGCTCCGCCGTCAGCTCATCTAGACAAATTGCACATGCCTTGTACTCTTTCACTGTTGAGCCTGCAAGCATCCCTAAACCAGGAAAGTCACTTACCGTACACATCAGCGCTACCTTCATCATGAATACATCATTGTCCTCTCTGTCAAAAGTAGCGACTCCATTTTCCCACAAATCTTTGAGTTCCTCGATCAATGGACGAATGAGTACACTAAGGCACTTTCCTGGAGATTTGGGGCCAGGAATCAACACGGCCAGCATATTATATTCCTTCCTCATACACATATTAGGGGGTAGATTGTATGGCATCACAACCACGGGCCACGTACTATGCTGGCACTACCAGATCTGAGTGAATAGCCGACGAAAAAATTTTCGTCGGCTATGCCATTTTTTCGTCGGCTATTCGTTCTACCGACGAAATTTTCGTCGGCTATCAGTCGTCGGAAAAACCCCGTCGGCTATACCAATGGCCGACGAAAAAAACCAATTCGTCGGCTATAGTAGAGTATGGCCGACGAACTTACCGACGAAAATATTTTTTGTCGGCCAAACCTGGGAGAAATTACCGACGAATTTCGTCGGGTATTTTCGAGTATGGCCGACGAAATTCATTAACTATAGCCGACGAAATTCGTCGGCTATTGGGTTTTAACAATAGCCGACGATTTTATAAATTTTCGTCGGCTATTTCCTCGAAATATATTAATATTTAATATAGTTATAGCCGACGAAATAATGTAATTTTCGTCGGCTATACAACTTATAGCCGACGAAAATTGGTAAAATTCGTCGGCTATAGTTGTTATAGCCGATGAAATAATGCCAAAATCGTCGGCTTTTCTTACATTTGGGGAAAAAAAAATTAAATTATTTTCTAAATTACCATTCCAAGCAACCTGCAAATCACAAAAACAGTACATGCATTTGCACCAACAAGAAACACGTCTAAATACCCTTTTTATTAAATTCGTTCTAATATACATAAAATATAACCCTAATAATCACCTAAACCACTAAAGTCCAGCAGGTCATCCCCAGCATCCTGCTCTCCATCAGGCTCGTCATCCTGCTGACTGAACTCGGGAGTTTGAGGCATTGGAGGTTCCGCTAACGGCTGAAACGGGGGCGGGGGTGGAAGGTTTTGTTGTTGTGCCGCGAACATCTCATACCACCAGTTTTGTTGGCCGTCGTAGTTGTGTCGCCGAATTCTGTCGCATTCAGCATGCCAACTGGCCATATCCAAATGATACTGCCGTGTTCTGCGGCGCAGCTCCTGTACTGTCTGGGTCGAGGTCTCCAATTCTGCGGCCAATCGCTGCACTTCCCCCCTCATCTGTTGGCTCTCCCCGCCTCCCTTCTTTTGACCTCCCTTAGTGGTCTTCAGAAGCCCTAGTCCAGAACTTCCCAAACCCCGGCAGTAGTAGTTGTTTGACCGGTTTGGGAAGGCTGCGTCGAACATCCTCGCTGCCGTTTGGACATTGGACCGGTCGACCCGGCGCAGGGCTTCTTCCAGATCTGCCTCTGAAATGTTCGTTTGTGTCTCCCGAACTACTTGCTGGAACACCTCTTCTTCGGCCCGGTTAACCCTCTCCTAATTGGACGGGAAAAAAAAAATTAATATTATAACAAATATATAATTAAGTAAAATTAATAATTAAAATTTTAAAATTGTAATGAACGACTTACGAGCTGTTCTGTCGCTTGTGGATAAGCGATCTTGAACGTCTCCACTTACGGGTTGCTATCAGGATGATCTCTAAGCGCCTCCTCCTGATATTGTGCAAACGGCCTAGAACCAGCATGATGGGGGGTTGTGTTCCGGCGGCGGTTCTCAGAGTTTATCCGAGAACGTTGCTTCAAACAAATAATAAAATGTTAAAAAAATGCATAAAAAAATATTAGTGTGATAATTATAAAATAATTAAACTAATAATTAAAATTTTAACAAAATAAACATTTATACTGAAGTTTAGTATTTACCTGCATAACTGGGTTGTTGAAGTCTACTGTCTTCAACTAACGCCACTCGTACTCCCTGAACATGAACTCCCTGAGAGTACCCATACGACCAAGGTTGTCGTATTCGTTATAGTGGGAACGCAGCTCGGTCTTCCACTCTTTGAACCTACGAAAAAAACAAAAGTGCATTAGAAATATTATTAGTATCATAAAATATTAATAATTATAAGATAATTATAATATCATAAAAACAAACGTACCTCGAGTTCACGGTGTCCGCCCAATCCCGTTTGTGTTCGGCAATCTCGAAGAATGTCTGAAAATTAATATTTTATTAGTTTTACAATTGTAATAATACCGAAAATTATTAAATATTACGATAAATAAATTAAATTATTTAAATTACTCACCGACGCGGCGTTGTTCAGCTCCATCTTTATCTCTTCGGGCACATCAGCCCACCGGGTCCACAACATAGGGACTCTGTCCCTAATCAGTGCCCCCACGCAACCCGAGTAGTCGCGTTTTTTCTTCCCCTGAACCTCCTGATTAGGAGGTTCGTTGATCTGAATCTTCCCGCTGCGCTCAACAGTTCTCCTGAGCGTGTCAAAACATATGACACCTCTCGTATTCCTCCGTGAACTGCTAGCGGCTGTCCCTATCACAAAAATGACGATTGGTTAATAAAATTAAATATTAGTGCGTTAATTTTAATAAAACATTTAATTAATAAAATCAAATGTTACCTGAACTGGATGACTCGTCTGTCGACTTTCCTTTTCTCCTCGCCGAAATAAGGTGGTCAGGGTTCTCAAATGGCTGCTGCTGGTATGCCTCCGCAGCACTCACGTACTGAGGCATATCAGGCCATATGGGCACACCCTGATAGTCGACCTCCGGTATCGCCGGAATGTTGTACGGGAGGTAGAGCTGGTTTGGGAGAGTAGGAGCCTCAGTCGAGTCGGCAGCAGACGTCGTCGGACTCCTCATCGGCTCCCGATGAACGTCAGGCATACGAACCTGAGGAACGTCTGCAGCTATCTCGTCCTGAAATAGCTGCCGACTGAACCTCGGAGCATCTGGCCCGACAGGCGGAAGTGAACTGCTCGACGGCCGCCCCGCCTGGAGAAGGGTCTGGTGCCGAGAACTCACACTCCTCCGCGGCTGGGATGAATCCACAGTCCTCCGCGGCTGGGAGGAATCCACACTCCTCCGCGGCTGGCTGGTGGTCCTCTCAGGCTGGCTAATGGTCCTGTCGGAGTCTGCGAAACCGGCGGAACTTCCAGAACCTCTCGATCTGGAATGACGGCCTCCGAAGAACTGTCTGAATGCATCGGCCATCTGCAGCCGCGGCCATTTTAAATAATACTAACCATTAACCTAAATATAACTATTTATATACAAATATAACTATATTTCTTTATCAATATATATATATATATATATATATATATAATTAGACTACTAATTTATATATATAATTAATTTAACAATTTATATAACAATTTATATAATTAAAATTAAATATATAACAATTTGTATACCTAAATTATAACAAATATATAACAATTAAATTTATTACCAAATATATAACAAATATATAACAATTTATATAATTAAAATTAAATATATAACAAATTATTTACCTAAATTATAACAAATATAATTAATTTTTTAACAAATATATAACAAATATATAACAATTTATATAATTAAAATTAAATATAATTAAGCTATATATATAATTAAGCTAAATTATACAATTAAGTTACCAATTTATATAATTAAACAACCAATTTATACGTATAAAGTATACAATTACATCTAAATTATACAATTAAAAAAAATTTAAAAAAAATTACCTAAATTAACATAAATACCTAAAAATTACCTAAATTAACATAAATACCTAAATTATATCTAAATTAACATAAATACCTAAATTATACCTAAATTAACATAAATACCTAAATTAACAATTACATCTAAATTAACATAAATACATAAATAAATTATATCTAAATTTACATAAATAATTAAATAAATTATATCTAAATTAACATAAATAAATTAACCTAAATTAACATATTTAAATTAAAATAATTTAAAAAAAAAAAAAAAGGTTACCGGATCGGATGGAGGAGGAGGAGAGTGGCCGGAAGAGGAGGAGGACAGTTGCCGGATCGGATGGAGGAGGAGGAGGAGGAGAGTGGCCGGCCGGATTGGATGGAGGGGAGGAGGAGGAGTGGTCGGATCGGATGGAGGAGGAGGAGCAGAGCGGCGGTGCGACGCAATCTGAATTGCTGCGGAGGTGTACGGAGGAGGAGAACGGAAGAAAAATGCAGAAAATGGAGGTTAGGGTTCGGCAGTTTCAGACTTATACCCGATAGAATAGCCGACGATTAAAAAAGATTTCGTCAGCTATTCTTTACTATAGCCGACGAAATATTTAATGTCGTCGGCTATACTTTAGGCACTCAGCAGCCGTCCGATCTCTCCGATCCAACGGCGGACAATGAAAAGGCGCGGATCGCAAGAGTTTAGCCGACGAAATTAAATATTTCGTCGGCTATTCTTTGGACAATCAGCAGCCGTTGGATCTGAGCCATCCAACGGCGGACAATAAGCAGATCGCAAGAGTTTAGCCGACGAAATAGACTTTTCGTCGGCTAAACCTTTGGTCAAACAGCGAAGTCAAACCTCTAAACGCTTTAAAACGGAAATTGGCCTGTCTAAATGACGTTTTTTTGCCTGATCTTCAATAGAGAATAGTTTCAAATCGATGAGACGCGACTAATCGTATAAAAATTTTCCTTAAAATATTTACTGACCGTCAGGCTACCCATAGGAAAACGGAAGTAAAAAATAGTTAACCGCAACATTCGGCACACAGATTTTGTCGGAATCTTCTCATTTTTCAACCGTAGACGTATTTCAATATTTCGGTCATATCTTATTTCACGACACATTTGCAATTGAAGAGTCTACGTATACCAACTATTTGAAACTATACATTCACTTAAACACTTAGTAAACAAGTTAAGGAACATTAGTGCATATGTTCCGATTTTGAATTTAAAAGTTTGGAAAATCTATTCCAACCGTCAGATATCACCGTTAAGATTAAATACATGTATGAAAAAAAATCCAACTACATCTAACAACGTTAAAGGCTCGATCGGGACGGTCAACCGGGTGAGTCAACTCTTTAAACGCTTAGAAATGGTAATTGGCCTGTCTAAATTACGTTTTTTGGCCTGATCTTCAACAGAGAATAGTTTCAAATCGATGAGACGCGACTAATCGTATAAAAATTTTCCTCAAAATATTTACCGACCGTCAGGCAACCCATAGGAAAACGGAAGTAAAAAACAGTTAACCGCAACATTCGGCACACAGATTTTGTCGGAATCTTCTCATTTTTCAACCGTAGACGTATTTCAATATTTTGGTCATATCTTATTTCACGACACATTTGCATTTGAAGGATGAAGCAATGGTTTGTCGATAGTGATAGAAAATAGAAGCTGTTGTTTTTTTTTTTTTTTTAATCATAGCCGACGAAATCAAACCTAGTACTCGTCAGCTATTTTCATAATGGCCGACGAAATAATGAATTTTTCGTCGGCTATTGTGATAAGGGCCGACGAAATAATGAATGTTACGTCGGCTATTCATCAGTATAGCCGACGAAATAATGCATTTTTCGTCGGCTATTCTGTAAAAAAAATAAAAAATCTGTGGTGTTACACCTCCCGTATGCCTATGTCCTGTTCATATATAACCAAAATTGAACATAAAAAAACAGAAACCCAACAGTCAACATATTTCAAATTTTTTTTTAAGGGGTTTGGAACCCAGCCTAGCTGGGAGGCTCATCCCCACGCCCGTTCATTAGAAATGATCGAGTGGATTACAAATGAAAGGATTACATCATCTAAATTACTTAATGCGTCAGATTGTAATCGGAATCATCGGATGAGTCTTCTTCGGTTTCTGAATTGCTCGATAGGGGTAATCTATGTCGTTCCTCACCACTAGAGTCCTCGTTAGTTTCTTCATTTGGATCAACATCAACAAGCAGTGGCTCTTCACGTCGAATTCGCACCGGCGTGGAATTGTTGACGTCAGCACCAATTATGGCGCCACCAGATTGGACATTGCCATTTGAGATCATGTGTGATGCTTCAGACTATGCGGTTGGAGCAGTGCTTGGACAGAGAAAAGAGAAGAGGCCGATTGCTATATATTATGCCTCTAGAACTTTGAATGATGCTCAATTAAATTACTCTACAACTGAGAAGGAGTTGTTGGCTGTTATATTTGCTTTAGAAAAATTTCGTTCATATCTTTTGAATTCTAAAGTGATTGTTTATTCTGATCATGCAGCCTTAAGATATTTGATGAAGAAGAAGGACGCCAAGCCACGTTTGATTCGATGGATTCTCTTACTCCAAGAGTTTGACATCGAGATCAAAGACAAGAAGGGGAGCGAGAATGTTGTGGCGGATCACTTGAGCAGGATTGTGAGAGAAGAGGAAACGTTACCACTTCAGGAAACTTTCCCAGATGAGCAGCTTTTTCGAGTGGACACAAGAGAACCTTGGTATGCAGACATTGTCAATTATTTAGTTACTAAAACTTTTCCAAGTACATGTTTGCAGGCAGCCAAGACGAGGATTAAAAAGAATGCAAGACACTACATATGGGACGATCCCTATCTATGGAGGACGTGTAGTGATCAAGTGATTAGACGTTGTGTGCCACAAGAGGAGCATAGGCCGATCCTAGCATTTTGCCACAATGAGGCGTGTGGAGGACACTTTGGAGCCAAGAGGACAGCGCTCAAGGTATTAGAAAGCGGTTTTTATTGGCCCACTATTTTCAAGGATGCATACACATTTTGTATGACATGTGATAGGTGCCAAAGGACAGGTAACATTGGTAAGAGAGACCAAATGCCCCTTACTTATATGATATTTGTTGAAATATTTGATGTATGGGGTATAGATTTTATGGGACCTTTTCCTTCATCTAAGGGCTTTCTTTATATCTTGTTGGCTGTTGATTATGTGTCTAAATGGGTGGAGGCGAAAGCCACAAGGACTAATGATTCTAAAGTTGTTGCAGGTTTCTTGAGAATTAACATATTTTCCAGGTTTGGAGTACCTCGTGTGCTTATAAGCGATGGAGGTTCTCATTTCTGCAACAGAACAATAGAGGCTTTACTCAGAAGATATGGAGTCACCCATAAGGTATCCACACCTTATCATCCTCAGACGAGCGGAATGGCGGAAGTGTCCAACAGAGAGATAAAGAGCATATTGGAAAAAACTGTGGGCCCATCAAGGAAAGACTGGAGCGACAGACTTGATGATGCACTTTGGGCTTACAGAACGGCATACAAGACACCCATTGGGATGTCTCCATTTCGGCTTACATATGGCAAGGCGTGCCATCTTCCAGTAGAGTTGGAGCACAAGGCATGGTGGGCGGTCAAGCAATTCAACATGGAGCTTGACAAGGCTGGACTTCACAGGAAATTACAGTTGAGCGAGCTTGAGGAAATCAGAAATGATGCATATGATGCTGCGTAGATTTACAAGGAGAAGACGAAATTGGTTCATGACAAGATGATAAGAGGCAAAAAGTTTCATATTGGTCAAAAAGTCTTGTTGTATCATTCTCGTCTTAGATTATTTCCTGGAAAATTGCGTTCTCGTTGGGCTGGTCCCTATATTGTTGCTAATGTTTTTTCTCATGGTGCTATAGAAATTCAGAGTATTGAAACAGGAAAAACGTTCAAGGTGAATGGTCATCGACTTAAGCCTTACTACGAACCTTTTGAGGAGCACACCATTGAGGAGATTCAATTCAGAGACGCACCAAGATCCTGATGATATGAAGAAGAGTCTAGGCTGAGTAGACTATAAACATTAAGCGCTGCATGGGAGGCAACCCATTTCAACCAAAATTGTGAAGGAGCCGTCTACGAGAGTTTGAATTTTCTAAATCCCTAAACTCTTTTTGGTTGAATTGTTTGAATGTGGAACTTGTGAATTATCAAATGCTTGGAAATTACTACATAATATTTGTTTACATTGAGGACAATGTAATTTTCTAAGTGTGGGGTAGGGAATATATGTTTCACATATTTTGTTTTTGCTTTGAGTTTTTGTTTTGAGTCATAAAAGAAAAGAAAATAAAAATCAGAAAATCAGAAAAATAAAAAAAAATTTCGTTGCTTTTGTTTGTTTTGTGTTATTTTTGAGTCTTAGGATGCCCCTAAATAGTCTATGATGATTATATCTTTAATACATAGATGATGGTTTTGCATAATCATAAGAATTAATTGTGAGTTTCATGGACTTTGTGATTGGTATGAACATTTGAGACTTGAACTTAATTGTGTAAGAAGCATGTTTGTTGTGTTGATTTTGTTCCATAAATAACCTTTGTGAGCTTTGATTGCCATATACTTTCTTCTTGAGTGATAAAAATGGGCAGAATTTTTCAAAACTTCATCATTCTTTGATTATTCAATGACTATGTGCCATAGATTTTAATGAACTCTAGAATGCTAGAACTCACTTTTGACGATTTTTGAGACTATTATTCATAACATGCCTTGATTTTGAATATGATTGAGATGATCTTGTTAGGATTACCACCAATGCCAAATAAAGCTTATGCCTAATTTGTGCCCGTCGTGGGACTCCTTAGTTTTAACCCCATTGAGCCGACATTGAGCCATTTATTGCATCACCATGATACACTTTCCTTGAGCTTAGAACAGTTTATCCTAACCATTGTTGTCAAGACTTGGTAAAGTTTAATTGGAATTTGTTATTTGAAGTGATGATTTGAAGTAAGTGTGGGGTGATCCAATCCAAAAGCATGAAAAACCATGATTGCCGAAAATAAAAAGAAAATTCGGACAGAAAATAAAAGAAAAAATTTGTGCCTAAAATAAAAAAAAATAAAAAGAAAAAGTTTCGGCAAATGAAAAGAAAAATAGAAATGCTTGGATTGAGATCTTGTGGTGAATTTGGAGTTTGTTTTACAATTGAAGGTCTATTATTATCATACTTGACCTTTGTTCATATTCACTATGTTATGGGGAAGAAAAGAATGAAGTTTGGGCCCAACAAGTTGAAACTTGGCCCTTTTGAGTGAAGTCATAAGGAGTATTGAGCTTTGCTAAGTCTTGGTGACATTTTCTCACCACTATTCTAAATGCGAATTCCTTATGCCTAGCCCCACTATTTTCCCATGTAAGATCTCTCATGATTCGAATAATAGGTGAACTTTGTATGTGGAGATTTTTGTCAAGAGTTGAGCAATGGCTTTGGTTCATTGGTGCACATAGTTGTTATATGAAGTTTTTCCTGAAAGATCTATTCACAAAGTGCCTTTATTTGATGAAATATGCAAGTTACTCTTTGTAACTCTTAATCTATTTTCTTGCATATACTTTGAGTGAATATTGCCATATCATGAGTGAAAAGAAGAGAGTATGCCTAGTGAGGAGGATGGAATCAACATAACATGTCATTGCTTGTGATTTTCGTTTCTTACTTGTTCATGCTATGATACATGTCTATGACGCTTGGGATTATTGTGCTTACATTGAATGCTTAACTTGAAAGCTATGTGTGTAAAGATCCTGAGACAATTATTTAGGGGCTGTAGTGTTGAGTCTTTTTTTATTTGTTTTGCTAAGGGACTAGCAAAGGCTAAGTGTGGGGTAGTTGATAGGAGCATAAAATGCGACGTTCTTAATATGTTTTTACCCCCATTTATGCAATGCTTAACCCTTATTGTTGTAATATAGAGTCATGTTATAGAGTCAAGAGTTTTGGTGGAATTAAAGTGAAAACATGTGGAAAATAGAATAAAAATGCAGAAATTGTAAAAAGCCTATTCCCAAAGTCTCTGAGATGTTTTATTGAATCTGTAAAACATAAACTTTGCTTTTGATAGATTTTTCTCTTCTCATTTGCAGTCGACATACTAAGGATTGAACAAAGGAAAGAATCATTAAAATCGGAGTGGAACAAAATGCCAAGAACTTCAAGTTCTTATCGGATGCAAATCCAAGAATTCCAGAAGATTTCAGTGTCCGACATCCAACTTTCTGAATTTATTCCCGACGATTGACAAGGAATTTGAAGGTGAAATTTTTATGGATGAACGCCCTGTGTGTCTAGTTTCATATGCAATTAGAATCGCAGAAAAAGCTCTCTTAAGTAGAGAGTTATGCCGGTTTGAATGCAAGAAGGTCAGATCTGCCGAGAGGAAGAACCTGCTGCCCGTTTTGAAGGATTTCTATTTTTCTACAACAATTTCGTGTCCAAGGTTGTAAGTGATGAGCTACTGAACATATTGGAGCATTAGAGAGTCATCCTTTCAAGGAAGAAGTCGAAGAACAAAAGAAAAGAAGTTTCCCTGATGCAAGCAGGAAAAGAAGATACAAAGGATGCTTTCCTGGCTCAACTAGGGAAAGCTACGGCTAGCTCTTGGATAAATTGTCCAAATGAGTTATGAGCCTAGTCCATTATTCAGTCCATCAAGCATTGATCCATGAAGAATTTGGCTGAATTAAAAAAGAAAAGAAAAGATTAATTTCGGAATGGAAAAGAAGAAGCAAGCCGAGTTCTACATGGATTTGGCTTACGTATGTGGACTGAATTTCATCCTTTGTGCAAGATTTTTGGCTGAATTAATTCATGGAAAACCTAAAGAGATATTGCTCAATTATTCAGCCATTATCTTGGGAATTTTCGGCAGAAAATAGAGGAAGAAAATCGCAACAAATCCTGATTAATTTCGGGAAAATTCCTGTGCACGTCTCTCAACTTCCACGGACTCTCCCGGACAGCTGACAATGAATCAGAATTCGAGCCTTATATGGATAGAAAGCTACGGGAGTCTAGTTTCCAACCCAACTGGAATCACCTCAATATCTATTTTCTAGAGAGAGTTATGACGTAATCAATGCACGGAGGTCATTCTGCCGAATTCAGAAAATCAAGGAAACCTAAACCAATTCGGTTTTTGTTTGTGGCTAGCTTCTCTAGGTTACTTCCTCTATAAATACCAAGGCTTTTGCACAGAAAATAATCATCTCTCCCTCCACAAAATCCTTGCCGAATCCCTGCCAAATTATTTTCAGAAATTTTATACAAAGAGCAAAGCCGAATCCACCATTCCTCACATCAATTCGATCACCACCTCATCAATCCTTGCCGAATCTTAACCAAGGTTGTAATATGGATTGTTTTATTTTGGTTTTTGTTACTTTGTATTTAAACATAACTTTGTCTATGAAGTATGTTTTGGTTTTTGGTTTTAATTTCGGTATTGATAATCATATATGGGATCTTCGGATCTTTGTTATAATTGTTTGGATATTTTATATGTGATTGCCGAATTATATATGTGATGTGATTAAATTTGTATTATGGGCAGTAGCTTTAGCATGTTTCTTGATTTCAATTAGGTTTATTTTCTTAATTCGTGGGGAACCGAAGGAGATGTTTAGATGCACTCGAAAGGCCATGAGTGTTATCTAGATGTTGAATTCATATTCCGATCTAATACATGTTGATTCACACGCGTTGTTGGTTTTGACATGTATTAATCTAAGGGTAAGAGTAATTATGGAAATTTACATGTCGATGTGAGATGGGTGACGCCATACTTGCTAACATGTTCCAATTCGACAATATGTGCTTATGTGCTATTTGTGTTTAATTTACATGCGTTGTGTTGTTAAACCGATTAGTACCATGTTTAGGATTGCGCGCGTTTCGGATTCTGAATACTTATGATGTCTTGAATAATTAGGATAAGCTGCGTTGGCCCTAATTAAATTGGAGCTTAATTAATCTTGAAATCGTTATATGTTTGCTGCCCCTATTACTTGTTTTAATTTTGTTGCATGTATAATGAGATTTGTGTTTGGTGATTGTGTGAAAGGTGATGATCAATTGTATATAGTAATCTAGGATTTAATTTTCGTAAACTAGTAAGTAAATAATAATTAAAAATTTCGACAAACCCCTTTTATACAATACTTTGTGTGATTGAAAGCCCTTGATTTCCCCTGATAGAACGATCCCTACTTGTCAATACTACACTCGACAAAAGAAGGGTATTATTGTTATGAGATTGTTTTGCAGGTACAAATTGTGCACGCATGTGATCCCATCAGAATCAACTATAAATATGAATAAATAGACACAATAATATATAAACACGTATAGAATAGTGTTAAAGTTACGTACCCAGCGGCCGAAATACTCTGCGAATGTCCGGTTGTGGTAATCGACATCACCTTCTATTTGTTCACAGTTTAGATGTATGTTCTTCCAAAACTGAACTTCTGGACAGTTGATTAATACCCACCAATGTGCAATGGCTACCTCATAATCTTTCAACTTGTAGGAAACTGGCATGTTTCCACCGAGTACAACATCGTCGGAGAGTATGGAAAGATTGAACTGTGAAGGTACATCTTCCGGTATGCTTTCCTGTAACGCTCCTAAATACAGCTTTATGTAGGTGACGCACTCGTGCGCAATATATGCTTCAGCTATACATCCTTCAGGTGCGGATCTGTTTTGGACAATACCACCGTATTGTCCAAGTTGCCTATAAATCAAGTATATAAAGTGTTATGATAATACATTAACACTATATCACATATATTGATGAGGAAATTAACATAAGGTGTAAAATACGTACCTTTCCATCGGATACATCCAAGTGAAGTACACAGGACCGGTAAGCAACAACTGCCGAGGAAGATGGATCATGAGGTGAGGCATGATGTCGAAAAAATTTGGAGGAAATATCATCTCAAATTTACACATGATATGAACGATGTCTTGTTGCATTTCCCGGAGGTCAGATTTTCTCACTTCCCGTGTGCATACCTTCTGGAAAAATCCTGCCAACGCTACTAACGGCTCCACAACGTGACGGGGAAGGAACGGTCGAATGAAAACAGGGAAGAGACGTTGTAGCAGGATATGATTGTCATGACTTTTCAACCCGTAAAGATTGTTGAATTGTCTGTTCACACACTTGGCTATATTTCCAGCAAAGCCTGAAGGATACTTGGCCCGACTTATCCAATGGAAAATTTCTGGTTTATGCTCAGGCTTGACGGTGTAAGGAGCTTGAGGCATTTTTCTCTTCCCTTGTTTCAACCATAGTTGTTTTCTGATATTCATGTTTTGCAGATCAGTGCGAGCTTTAGGATCGTCTTTCGTCTTCCCCTCCAAGTTCAGCGTTGTGCCCACCACACTTTCAGAAACATTTTTTTCTATGTGCATAACGTCTAGGAAGTGACGGATCAGCAACTCACACCAGTACGGGAGTTCCCACAATATGCTCTTATGTGTCCAGAATTTGTACTCCTCAGGTCTTTCAGGTATTTCCGCTACAATATCGGGATGATTGCTGAGGGGCCCAAAATCGTACTCATTAAGCACTGCTAAAATTTCTCTTCCCGTCCATTTTCTGGGAAGACCACCGTGTTCTTCGGTTCCATCAAATACGGCGGACTCGTAACGCCAGTCGTGATCCGCCGGAAGGAACACACGATGACCCATTTGGCATATCTTGTTGCAATGAGGGGTGCTCCTATAATCGCTGAGGCACTCTGGACAAGCCTTGTATCCCCTAACAACGCTGCCCGACAACATCCCATAAGCAGGAAAATCACTAATGGTACCAATAACCATGGCATGCATCTGGAACGTCTCCTGCTTGTACTTGTCAAAAGTGGGATGAGCAACGTCCCACAATACCTTAAGCTCTTCAATCAATGGTCTCATATACACATCGAGACATTTCCCTGGGTAACCAGGCCCCAGAATCAACAACGTCAACATATTATATTTCTTCTTCATACACATCCACGGAGGAAGGTTGTAAGGTACCAAAACCACCGGTCATATACTGTATGAAAGACTCATGGTGCCGAAAGGGTTGAACCCGTCGGTTGACAGCCCGAGCCTGACGTTTCTGACATCTGACGCAAAATGAGGAAACTCATTGTTTATATGCTTCCAAGCCGCTCCGTCAGAGATGTGTGTCATGATATCTGCGTCTCCCACGTCCCGCTCACCGTGCCATCTCATAGCTTTTGCGGTGGTTTCTGACATGTACAACCGCTCAAGCCTATCTCTCAACGGAAAATACCGAAGCACTTTCACAGGTTTCCTATTGCCTGCTCCCGTCAACTTATATCGGTCAGACTGACATATCGGACATGCGTCAAGGCTAGCAAGGTCATTCCCTTATGCATCTTTACCCCAGAAGAGAACGCAGTCAAATGCGCATGCATGGATCTTAATGTAGGAAAGCCCTAGATCTTTGAGGATACTTCGGACCTTACGGTGATTGGTAGGATTACGATGACCCTCCTCCAACAACGAAGAAGTGTACTGTAGATATTCATCCACTTGCCTGATGCTCCCTTTTGTCTCGACTTTAATCCTCATTACCTCCATCACACTTTCAAGAACTGTCTTCTCAGAACTTGAAGACACAGGGGTCTGTTGCAATGCAATCAGTTTGTTGTACTTGTCAAAGGCAGCAGTGTTGACAACTTGTGGGAACGGCTGCACCGGGTCCTGCATATATTGTTCCCCACGTACACCGCTTTCAAAAGGAAACACGTCGTTGACGAATGCCATTGTTGGATCGTTGGATGTACTACTACTGCCCGCCTCAAAATACTGCCCATGATCATGCGATCCATCTAATGATGGCTCACCGTGATATATCCAACGTGTGTACTTCGGCCAAAACCCATTACTCTTTAGGTGCTCCCATACTGTCCTAATCGGAAATCGACACATATCACTGCGACACTTACATTTCTTGCACGGGAAATAATGGTATTCCTTCCCGTTTGCATTTTCCTCGACGAACTGCAAAAAATCCACAACTCCTGTAGTGTATCGTCGGTCATGCCTTGGAAGCGAAATCCAACTCTTATCTCGATCCATATATAGCCTGATAATAATATATATGTATAACTTTAATTAATAAGAAATTAATTAACACATATATATTACAATATATATTATTATCAACATCAACTCATATATATATACCATTAATTAACAACCATTATTTAAGTTCATTACACTATCAACAACCATTAATTAACTTATTTATATATATTTTAACACTAATTAAAATAACATCAAATTAAAACACATAATTAAACTCTAACTGAAAATCAACTCAACTACAACTCAAAATCAACATATATACATACATTCTAACACTAAAACAACAAAAAAACAAAAAATCACTTACTATATCAAAATCACTAAAACTCAAAATCAACTCAACTAAAACTCAAAATCAACATATATACACATATACGTACCTATATATAGCTCCACAATGTAAGAGAGGACGGATTTCAACAATACCCACAGATTTTTCACTCTTTCTCCCGTTTTTTTTCGTTTTTTTTTAAATGAGCAGCTTCTGTCCAGATCTGAAAATATAAAGACTTATAGCCGACGAAAATTCAAATTTCGTCAGCCAAACTTTAATTTCTAAAGTTTTCGTCGGCTATACTTTAAGAGAAAGGCCGACGAAAATTCAAATCGTCGGCCATTCTAGGGGTATAGCCGACGAAAAATATTTTTTAGTGACGAAAGAAAAAATCGTCGGCCATTCTTGGGGAATAGCGGACGATTTTTTATTTTTAGCGACGACAGACAATATCGTCGGCCATTCTTGGGAATAGCCGACGAAAAAACTATGTCGTCGGCCGTTTTTTTTTTCGTCGGTAATACTGTTTTTTCTGGTAGTGTGGGTTGTCATTGTTCCAAATGGACTGAAACCATCAGTTGCCACTCCAAGCCGCACATTTCTTCCCTTAATGTCGTCGAAACCTGGAAATGTCATGTTCAAATGTTGCCATGATTCTCCATCAGATGGGTGCCGGAGATTACTTTCATCTACTCGCCTCTTCTTATGTCATCGCATATGCTTTGCTGTGTGTGGGGACATAAATAGGCGTTTCAACCTTGGAGTGATAGGGAAATACCATATTATCTTTTTTGGAAGGTCATCCGTATCTGGCTTATATCTTTGAGCACCACATATTGGACAAGTCCTACGAGTTTTATTTGCAGCCCCCCTGAATAGGTAACAGTTGAACTCACAAACATGAATTTTTTCATATCCAAGGGAAATATCCTTGATGATTTTTTTAATTCTCGAATAACTCACAGGAAAATTATTGACTTTAAAAAACTTATGCACCCATTTACATAATTTATCAATACTCGTATCCGACCATCCGTTTTCAATTTTAATTTCCATTGCATGTAATGTGGCACTTAATACAGTTTCTTCACTCCCTTCATACAATGGGGTTTGAGACTCTTTCAGAAGCCTTTCATACTTAGCGTAATCATCATCTACCATGTCATTGAACTGAACTTCAGCGTTTTCTTCAACGACATTATGCGGTGCATCTGCATGATATCCAGGATAGTATGGAAATACATCTTGTATAATCTCCACAGGCGGGATCACTGAAGGACCGGCAACACTGGAAGCCTGGGCTCTGTCTTGAAGCCACTGTCTCCGTTTACTGATCATTGCCGGTTGACCAGAAACTTCCCCGTGTAGGTGCCAAACTGTGTAAGTCGGATCCAAACCATGGTGCAAGCAGTGATGATAAATTTCTATGAGTTTCTTATAATAAGGACCATTTCTGCAAACTGCGCACGGACAAGGGAGAAATTCAATTCCAGCAGTGCGAGCGGTCACAAAATTGATGAAGTTAACTAAGCCTGTGCTGTAATCAGGGTGTGTAAAGTGAAGTTTCATCCAAGATTTGTCGGGGACATCATCCATGTTTCCTGTCATAACATGAACAGACAATATGCATAAGGTTAGCACACAACATTTACGATACAATCAAAACCTGTCCCAACACTTCTTCTCCTTATGCCTCCGGGTTGGGTCCTATCCCCTTCAGGCGAACACGAGTTTGTTGATCCTTTTGCTATTCATGTGGTTTCAGCTACAGTTTTGGGAAATTTCGGCAGCATCTCCCTACAGTTCTTCAAGTGCACAAAAATCTAAACAACCTAATTTGCACTCGAGGAACATTGTAGAGAGACAATGTCGAAACTATATCCCAAAACGTAAACTTAAACCACATGAATAAAAAAAGGATCAACAAACTCGTGTTCGCCTAAAGTGTCCAAAAATGGGACAATTCGAGAATCAACAACCCATCTCGATCAACTAGATGCGTTGTTGATTCTCAAACGGGAGTTCTAAACTGATAAACACCACAATTATATATAATAGGAAACAATAAATTTACACACGGCACCACACTCCCTCACTAAGCCACTCGAATGTTTCAGAAACCCTAACTACTACAATCCACACACAACACAAACAAATTACATCGTAAAATTCTAATTTCACTACATTTCACTCTTTCACAAAATTTCATTTTCACTATATTTGGATTGAACTAAATTTTACGGTTTCACTAAATTAAGCTGAAATTCAATTTCATTAACTTTCCCAATTTCACTAAATTTCCTCATTTCACCAAATTTCACTAAAATTCAATTTCACTAAATATAATAGTTTCACAAATTAACTAACATAATCTCAATTTCACCAAAATCAACACCAACTCCATCATATATTCAAACACCCAACACTAAAAACAACACAAAACACATTATAAACCAAATCCAACTCAAGAAATCAAACACTAAATTCAACCAATCAAACCAAAATATGGTGATTCCAATGAAGATGATAGATTATACTAACCTACAAAGCAATTGGAAGAGAACACCCAAGCTTCTGGACCCCGAAATTGACGAAATCAGCAGTTTTGGAGATTTTTCGCAGATGCTACAGTGTTTTGCCCAATTTTTTCGACCTTCTGTGTTCTGTCTAAGCTGAGGGCTTTATAGCAGATTTTAAGAGTTGAAGCGACGAAGGTTGTACAATATCCGTCGCTTCGTTTATTATCGTGCGACGACGTTTAAAATTTGTCGCTTAGTTTCATATCTAAGCGACGAATATTGACAAAGGTTATCAACGTTGTCGCTTACATTTCTAGTCGGCGACGAAAACTCAATTTTCGTCGCTATAGTTTACAAAACAATGTCCGAAGGCGACAACATGTCAAGAGTCGTCGCTTCAATAATTTGTTAGCGACGACTTTTTATCAATATTCGTCGCTCACTATTTCTGAAGCGACAAGTCCAATATCGGTCGCGTCAATGCGTTGAGGTGACGAAGTCTGATGTTCCCGTTTCAATATTCGTCGCTTCATATCTGTATTCCAGTAGTGTCATTTTACCTTCCAGTAGCGTGTGCATTGTTAATGGCAGAAGAAAATGTTGAAAGTCATGCTGATGTGAAGAATATTTTCATCGAGATGGGGACTTATTTTCAAGTACAGGATGATTACTTGGATTGCTTTGGTGTGTAAACCAAATTCAAATATGTTCACAATACAATAGATCATATGCATAACATAAATCATAAGACTTAAGCTTGGAGTTTACTCACCATTATTATGAACCATAGCTCATTCCTTTGATGCAAACCTGAAACACAAAAGTACTAGGCAGGGTCTTCTATTAGTCACCACAATAAGCTTCTCGATGGACATAACTTACACTATGTCTCGTGGTGATAACAGAGACTAATTTCATCTATTTATATAGAATCATTAACCCTAAAGAGTCATTCCATTAAGGACATTCCTTGAGAGTTAAGTCTTCTAATTAGATTCCTGATACAATACTGATTAGTTGTCTTGCTTCTAGACAATGAATAAGATTCCTTACAATAATAATCTAATACACGAAATCATTATCAACTAGATATGGTTATGTATTTGTTTCCACGTAGAAGTAGATATTGTCATTAAGTATAATTATCATTCTTGGAAAAGATATACAAGAGGCTGAAGTAGAGACATACATACCAAAGTACCCGGCTCATTTTCTAGTGCGAAAAATAATAATAAAAGAAAAGAGTGAAATGTATTTGTATCCCCATATCTTTTTGTTTTCTGCTTAGGCTCTCATGAAAGCTGGTTAGTTCATGTTGGTTAGGCCTAATTTGAGGGAACTACTAATGCAATACACTGCTACAACACTAAAAATCTTAGGTGACGAAAAATTTTCGTCACTTAAGAAGGTTTTTCGTGGCCTAAGTTTTTAGGTGACGAAAATTTTGTTGTTTAAGTTTCGTCGTCTAAAGACTGTGGTCTAAGTAAGTAGGCGACAGAACATTATTATTTCGCCGTCTTAGAAAATACTTAGGCAACGAAATATCTTTCTTAGATGACGATATATTTCGTCTCCTTAAAAAGGCTTAGGTGACAAAATAATAAATTCGTCACCTTAGTCAGTAACTTAGGAGATGAAAATCAAACATTTCATCACCTTAGTTTTTCTCTTAAGAGACGAAAAAGATATTTTCATCGCCCAAGTGTAACACTTAGGTGAAGAAAAATTTGAGTTTCGTCGCCTAAGTAATACATTTAGGCGAGGAAAAGCCAACTTTCGTCGCCTAAGTTATTCTGAATTTATTATTTTTTCTTTTATTTAAACTACTTAGGCTACAAAAACGTTAAATTTTCGTCGGTTTACTAGAAAACTTAGGCGACAAAATTTTTCTTTTTCGTCGCCTAAGTAGTTTCATTTAAAAAAAAATTAGAAAATTTAGACAAAATATAATTAATATATTTTAATTTATTCATACAAATTAAATACTTAATATTAATAAATTTGTTCATTATATACAGACTCTATAGTGTATTATCTCTCCCTCTCTCCCTTGCTCTCTCTCTCAATTGCTATCTTCCGATATAACTCTTTCTCAAACGCTATTTTCCGATATAACTATATAAGCTTTTCTAGCTGCACCGAGTTCCAAAAAATACTTCTATGTTCTCTTCGACTTGCAAGCCAAGACTCATAGAGCTGGTCTTAAAACAATTTCCATCTGAAACACTAAACAAAAGTAAGGAAATATGAGTGCCAATCAACATAACTCGGAGGTGGCATGGTAAAGCATGCTCAGACATGACACATACAGGAAAAAAGTAAGAATATAGGTTGCTAACAAGCCATGAATCCCAATCATTCCTTTTTCACATATTGGAAAAGAAGAAGAGAAAGCGTGCTTTCAGTTGATGCGTTATGAGATGGAACCTTTCAATAGATATATAGAGCAATGGAAATTACCTCATCAACTGCATTGTCTAGTAACTCTGCTATGCCTGCAAATGAACAAAAGTCCATTAGAACTGAAAACGTGCCACCACATGATAAGCAGAAGTAAATGAAACATATAAATGAAAACTAGTACCTCCAAAAGCCCACTTATGTGAAGTGGCATTTGAGTGCAGGAACATAGGATGTATGCGCATCTGCAACGCAAAAGATGATGGAACAAAAGTCAGATTAACAGGCTAGGAGTTCATGACAAAAAGTCTAATGCAGACATTCATAATCTTCATTCTTAGTTTATTTTCATGTGTGTAACCAGTTTTAGTCTATTTCACGCACCATAACATGTACTAGTACTCAAATCTTTTCAGTTCGTCTAAATTCTCTTCCCATTAACAAATTTGATGGATATTAACCATTACTGTAACACACCAATGACTCAACCTTATAATATCCTCTTAATCCAGTAAAACAAACTTCAAATACTCAATGCATCATATAATTATAAGCGCTAAGAAAGTTTTACTATTATTTCTGTAACACTCCGAATTTTGAATAATAAAATTCAAATTCGACAATGTTAAAATTTACAAATAAACTCAATCACTTGAAAGTTATCATACAATAACCAAGTAAAACAACAGAGTTTAAGTGTGTGGCTCGATACATTCAAAATATTACATCATTAACAAAATAGATGTAAGAAAAGAGTCTCTCACTATTACTCTCTAACCCAAAAAGATAATTACAAGCTAGACCAAGGCCTACACCTACTAGCTGTGCGACTCAGATACCGCTCCCTGGCTTCTGGTTCTCACCTGCAGGTCTAACCCCTACACCATCAATTGGTGCACCGGGTTGTAAACAACGAACCCGGTAAGCTTTCAAAGCTCGTGTGAGTAGAACAAACAAGTTCATGATAAAAATAATTAAATCAACAAAGGAAAACACGTATATTATAAAATTCACTATGCACAATCAACCAAAAGAGTAAGACTAGGGGCGCACTGACCAACGTCATTCTCCTACAAATCTCACAAGGCAAACAGACTAGAGCTCTAACTGATCGTAACCAATCACCCGGCCAAAGGCATGGTCCCGACATACTTGCCAGAAGGATCCCTTTCACCACTTAGGCGAGATCCTCTCCCCACACATGTAAGATCTTTCACCATTATTGGTGAGATCTTACTTCAATCGTTGGTTTCTATACCAACACAACCACACATCACACCACTCACATAATCACATATAAGATAAATTCATAGCATAATACATTTACCCAATTGCACACTCACATTATATATTTCACGTAAATATATATATACGTAGACATCCACTCAGGAATAGTCCACTAATACCAACTATAGTCATTGATCGTAAAACCCTTTGAAAATCATTTTTATATTAAAATCATTTTACTTACCAATGAACCGTACTCGATCAAGTTCATTCAATTTAAAACAAATATCAATTCCATAAATCATTTTGCATATAACGATCCATATACTATAATTAATTCATAATCAACTCGTATTTAATACGAATACACTGAGGTTTACTCACCTTAATTCACCAGAAATGGTAAATATCCGTTTCGCGTCGGATCGGATCGCTGCAGAATCAGGTCAGATCGAATCGCAACAGTTCTGGGGTCGGTCAACGTCAGGTCAACACAAGTCAACGTCGGTCAACGCAGGTCAACGTCAGTCAACGGTCAACGTTGACCGGGTCGGGTCGAACCGGATCTAAACTGCTGAAACGGGTCGGGTCGACCCGATCGGAGACGTTTCTCGATCCGGTCACAGCGGCTTGAAACAGCGACAACCACCTACACCAAGAGGACCGCAAGGAGGAGACGAACCGATTGGTGGGTGGCACGAGCTCCGGTTCCGCCGGACGTGGTCGCAGCTTCGCCGTGTACGGCGGCAGTGGCTTCCTCCGCTTGCTGCGCCGAGCACAGCCACTCTCCGGTGCCGATCCTTAGCTCAAACGAAAGAGGACGTCGAGATGAACACTTTGACAGGTCGCACGCCTCGATTGGTGGCCGAATAAGGGAGATCTACGCGAAAGAAGTTCCGGATTCGAATTGGAGACGATGAACAGTAAATCGCGATAATTCCGGATAATTTCAGAATTTTCTGATTTTTCTGAAATTAAATTACTATTTATAGAAATTTCATATTTTTGGAATAACTTCAACAGGTCGTAACTTTTTCATACGACGTCCGTTTCAAGCGTGCCGCGTGTCTACGAACTCGTATCGTTGAGCTCTACGACTGTCATGAAGGAAACTTGTCGAAATTCATAACGGATCAGAAAGTCAACTTTTAGCCCCTCGAAATTCAACGTTTTTCAAATCTTTAACTCTCGAAACTCACTTCCGACGTCACACAACAACTAATTAAAACGTCCGAAACATAAATCCTCAAAAATCATTCTCAAAATAATTCACGATTAAATTACAAGAAATTAGTAATAAAAAATCGGGTTATTACATTCTACCCTCCTTAAAGGAATTTCGCCCCGAAATTCAAACACACTACTCTACAAACAACTGCGGGTATTTAGCCTTCACATCAGACTCTAACTCCCAAGATGCATCACCCTCATCATGGTGACTCCACAGTACTTTGACCAATTCTATCTCCTTCCTTCGTAGCTTCTTTGTTGACCTATCCAAGATACGAACAGGCTCAACAACGAAGGTCGCATTCTCATTCACTTTGATAGTGCTATGATCAATCACATGTGACTCATCCGGTACATACTTCCTCAACATCGAAACATGGAAGACATTATGCACACCGGACATGCTAGGAGGTAAAGCAAGTCGATAGGCTAAATCCCCAACTTTCTCGAGAATCTCAAAAGGCCCAACATACCTTGGCGCCAGCTTTCCCTTTCTGCCAAATCTCACCACACCTTTCATTGGTGAGATCTTCAAGAATACATGATCACCAATCTCAAACTCCACCTGCCTTCTCTTCAAATCAGCGTAGCTCTTCTGTCTACTCTGAGCAGTTCGGATCCTATCTCGAATAATCGAGATCTTCTCCGTGGTCTCCTGAACAATCTCAGGACCCAAGAGCGCACTCTCACCAACCTCTGCCCAACAAACAGGAGATCTACACGGTCTTCCATAAAGAGCCTCATACGGCGCCATGCCAATACTAGAATGATAGCTATTGTTGTAGGCAAATTCAATCAACTGCAGGTGGTCTTCCCAACTTCCCTTGAAATCCAAGACACAGGCTCTCAGCATATCCTCCATCACCTGGTTCACTCGCTCAGTCTGCCCATCAGTCTGAGGGTGAAATGCTGTGCTCATATCCAAGGTGGTTCCCATGGCCTTCTGAAAACCAGCCCAGAACTTGGAAGTAAAGCGAGCATCCCGATCCGATACAATGGATACCGGCACCCCATGAAGTCTCACTATCTCCTTCACATATAACTTGCACAAAGCCTCAACTGAGTGCGTTAACGACACTGGGAGAAAGTGCGCCGACTTCGTCAATCTATCAACAATCACCCACACAGCATCATGCCCCAATTTGGACTTAGGCAACCCAGTCACAAAGTTCATAGAGATGTGCTCCCACTTTCATTCTGGAATAGATAACGGCGTCAACATGCCCGCTGGTCTCTGATGCTCTACTTTCACCTGCTGACAGGTAAGACACTTGGACACATACTCTGCCACATCTCTCTTCATCCCATTCCACCATAATTGCCTACAAAGATCTCTATACATCTTTGTGCTCCCTGGGTGGATTGTGTATCGTGATCGATGTGCTACCTGGAGAATCTCCTTCTTAAGGTCAGCACAATCTGGTACGCACAACCTGGCTCTAAATCTCAACCCACCATCAGATCCGACAGTCCACTCAGACGGACACTCATCCAGCAAATCAACTACTAACTCCGCCAACTTTGCTCGAGAGAACTCATCATGTGCTTGACTCTGAACAATCCTGGAAATCAAGGTAGGCTGTACCGAAATACTACCAAGGAAGGTCCCCTGCTCCCTACCAGATGGCACAAGGTCAAACTCAGACACGGTCTCAAGCATGAGCCACTCCTGGATCATGAGAGAAGCAATAGCACATCTCGATCTCCTACTCAAGGCATCCGCCACTACATTGGCCTTTCCCGGATGATACTCCAAGGTGAAGTCATAGTCCTTAAGGAGCTCCATCCATCTTCTCTGCCTCATGTTAAGCTTCTTCTGAGAGAACAAATACTTCAAACTCTTATGATCCGAGAAGAGTTGAAACTTCTCACCATACAAGTAATGCCTCCAAATCTTCAAGGCAAAGACTACTGCAGCTAGCTCTAGGTCATGAGTAGGATAATTCCTCTCGTGGATCTTCAACTGTCTAGAGCCATAGGCAACAACACCACCAAGCTGCATCAACACACAACCCAAGCCCTGATAAGATGCATCACTATATACGACATAACCACCCCCACTTGTGGGAATAATCAACACTGGGGCCATAGTCAGTCTAGTCTTCAACTCATTGAATGCCTTCTCGCACTCATCTGCCCATACAAACTGGACATCCTTCTCGGTCAACCTAGTCAATGGAGAAGAGATACTAGAGAACCCCTCAATGAACCTCCGGTAATACCCAGCCAAACCGAGAAAACTACGAATTTCCGTAACCGTCTCGGGGCGACCCCAACTCATCACGGCTTCAACCTTAGAAGGGTCCACCGAGACTCCATCTTTCGACACCACATGACCAAGGAACTTAACTTCCTCCTTCCAAAACTCACACTTCTTGAACTTGGCATACAGCTTAGTCTCTCTAAGAATCTGCAGCACAATTCGCAAGTGCTCCTCATGCTCCTCCAAAGTCTTAGAATAAATCAGGATATCATCCACAAACACCACCACAAACTTATCCGAGAACTGACTGAAGATACGGTTCATCAAGTCCATGAAAGCTGCAGGTGCATTGGTTAGACCAAATGACATGACAACAAACTCAAAGTGCCCATAACGAGTCCTAAAAGCGGTCTTAGGAATATCCTGCTCTTTCACCCTCAACTGATGATAACCGGACCTCAAATCAATCTTAGAGAACACCACTGCTCCTCTAAGTTGATCAAACAAGCATCGATCCTGGGCAAAGGATATTTGTTCTTGATGGTCACCTTATTCAACTCTCGATAATCCACACAGAGCCTGCATGAACCATCCTTCTTTCTCACAAACAACACCGGAGCACCCCATGGAGAAGTGCTGGGCCTAATGAACCCCTGCTTGAGTAGCCCCTCAATCTGAACCTTCAACTCCTGGAGTTCATTCGGTCCCATCCGATACGGCGTCTTTGACACTGGCGTGGTACCCGGTACCACATTAATGGCAAAATCCACCATCCTTCTAGGAGGTAACCCCGGTATCTCCTGGAACACATCAGTATACTCTGAAACAACTGAAATATCTGCAATAGCTTCCTCACTGCTCACAGACTCGATATGTGCCATGATACCCTCCCGCATAGCATTATCTGACTTGAGGCAACGATAGTGAAACTCCGGTTGCTCGGGAATACGAAATGACACTATCATATTGAAGCAGTCAATCAATGCATAATGCGGCCTTAACCAATCAACTCCCAAGATCACATCATAAGTGTGGTCTGGAAGCACAATCAAGGATGCAGAGAACTCCCTGCTTCCAATCACAACTGGGCATGCTTCACAAATCAGACCAAGCTCACGAGATACACCCAAAGGTGATATGACGCACAAAGACCCAACAAGAGGCGTAGGAACCAATCCTAGCACCTCTACCACCGAACTAGATATGAATGAATGAGAAGCTCCCGTATCAAACAATACTCTAGAAAGGTAATTTAAAACAGATAAAGTACCTTCCACCCCGGTGCCTCGCTGGCCAATAGCATACACTCTGCCCTGTCTTGCCGGTAACTGCTTCTGTTGATCCACCCGTCCCCCAGGCTGGGCTAGAGGACACCATCTAGCAATGTGCCTGGGTTGCTTGCAATTGTAGCATATCGTGGACCTCGGCTTCCTGCAGTCTCTGGAGATGTGGCCCAGCTCGTTACAGTTGAAGCATCTCACAGGTGCTGCCTGCCTAACCGGTGTGGCTCTGATGGGTGCACCTGACACCCTAGTTGGAGCCTGCTGAGTGATCCGCTGTCTCTTCCAAGGTCCCCCTCTGTGACCTGAACTAGAACCACTGCTCAAAGCAACAGCCTTCCCCTTTCCCTGGGAATCTCTCAGAGCAACCTCACTGGCATGGAGTTTGGCCTCCTGCTCTAGGCGCACAGCACTCTCATATATCCTTGCCTTGGAAGATAGGCAAAGAGCAGATAAGGTCGTCCTGATCTCATGCTTCAGCCCTCGAAGGAACTTCTGAGCTAAAGACACCTCGTCCATCGGCCTGATAAACCGATACGGCTGGGAGAACCGAGTCTCATACTCTCTGACGCTCGCATCCCCCTGCGTCAAAGCAATGAACTCAAGTTCCAACTCCTCTCTCATAGTGGCTGGGAAGTACTTCTCTCGGAAGAGTTCCACAAAACCCTCCCACGTGAGAGCGGTCACATCTCTCACCCTCTGAGTACTCCTCCACCAGTCCAGGGCATCATCCTTGAGGAAGAATGTGGCTATCTTCCTCTTCTCAATCTCAGTGCATACGATCAAATCGAAATGCTTCTCCATCTCCTGGATCCAATGATCGGCTACTAAGTGATCCAGTCCCCCATGGAACACAGGTGCCCCTACCTTACCAAGCTCCCGGATCAATCCTAGCGCGTGGCCGTCATCAGGCACAACCATATGAGGAACAGGCTGCTCAACCAATGGCACCTCCTCCGCCTCCTCCTCATAGAACTCCTCGACAGGGCGAATTCTGCCTCCACCCCGTCTGGCCCTACCTCGGCCTCTAGCTCTACCTCCACGACGATCCATCCTATGAAGCAAGGCAACACTTGATTAATATTTGCATAAACTTAAACCGAAGTGTAAGTTAAACACAACATATATTAATCAAGGCCATAAAGCTATTTGGAAGCACAAGGATCACCTAAACTCATTATAGAGACAATGCTCTACACTAGCACTCAACTCCCTACCCCCTACATACCCAGCGATATACCAATACGAGCAAGCATGATGGTGAACCGCTGCAGTCGGACCATCTCTCGAAAGTACCAGTTACCACCAAATATGTAACCTTACGCTCTGATACCAACTGTAACACTCCGAATTTTGAATAATAAAATTCAAATTCGACAATGTTAAAATTTACAAATAAACTCAATCACTTGAAAGTTATCATACAATAACCAAGTAAAACAACAGAGTTTAAGTGTGTGGCTCGATACATTCAAAATATTACATCATTAACAAAATAGATGTAAGAAAAGAGTCTCTCACTATTACTCTCTAACCTAACAAGATAATTACAAGCTAGACCAAGGCCTACACCTACTAGCCGTGCGACTCAGATGCCGCTCCCTGGCTTCTGGTTCTCACCTGCAGGTCTAACCCCTACACCATCAATTGGTGCACCGGGTTGTAAACAACGAACCCGGTAAGCTTTCAAAGCTCGTGTGAGTAGAACAAACAAGTTCATGATAAAAATAATTAAATCAACAAAGGAAAACACGTATATTATAAAATTCACTATGCACAATCAACCAAAAGAGTAAGACTAAGGGCGCACTGACCAACGTCATTCCCCTACAAATCTCACAAGGCAAACAGACTAGAGCTCTAACTGATCGTAACCAATCACCCGACCAAAGGCATGGTCCCGACATACTTGCCAGAAGGATCCCTTTCACCACTTAGGCGAGATCCTCTCCCCACACATGTAAGATCTTTCACCATTATTGGTGAGATCTTACTTCAATCGTTGGTTTCTATACCAACATAACCACACATCACACCACTCACATAATCACATATAAGATAAATTCATAGCATAATACATTCCCCCAATTGCACACTCACATTATATATTTCACGTAAATATATATATACGTAGACATCCACTCAGGAATAGTCAACTAATACCAACTATAGTCATTGATCGTAAAACCCTTTGAAAATCATTTTTATATTAAAATCATTTTACTTACCAATGAACCGTACTCGATCAAGTTCATTCAATTTAAAACAAATATCAATTCCATAAATCATTTTGCATATAACGATCCATATACTATAATTAATTCATAATCAACTCGTATTTAATACGAATACACTGAGGTTTACTCACCTTAATTCACCAGAAATGGTAAATATCTGTTTCGCGTCGGATCAGATCGCTGCAGAATCAGGTCAGATCGAATCGCAACAGTTCTGGGGTCGGTCAACATCAGGTCAACGCAAGTCAACCTCGGTCAACGCAGGTCAACGTCAGTCAACAGTCAACGTTGACCTGGTCGGGTCAACTCCGGGTTGGGTCGAACCGAATCTAAACTGCTGAAACGGGTCGGGTCGACCCGATCGGAGACGTTTCTCGATCCGGTCACAGCGGCTTGAAACGGCAACAACCACCTACACCAAGAGGACCGCAAGGAGGAGACGAACCGATTGGTGGGTGGCACGAGCTCCGGTTCCGCCGGACGTGGTCGCAGCTTCGCCGTGTACGGCGGCAGTGGCTTCCTCCGCTTGCTGCACCGAGCACAGCCACTCTCCGGTGCCGATCCTTAGCTCAAACGAAAGAGGACGTCGAGATGAACACTTTGACAGGTCGCACGCCTCGATTGGTGGCCGGATGAGGGAGATCTACGCCAAAGAAGTTCCGGATTCGAATTGGAGACGATGAACAGTAAATCGCGATAATTCAGGATAATTTCAGAATTTTCTGATTTTTCTGAAATTAAATTACTATTTATAGAAATTTCATATTTTTGAAATAACTTCAACAGGTCGTAACTTTTTCATACGACGTCCGTTTCAAGCGTGCCGCGTGTCTACGAACTCGTATCGTCGAGCTCTACGACTGTCATGAAGGAAACTTGTTGAAATTCATGACGGATCATAAAGTCAACTTTTTGCCTCTCGAAATTCAACGTTTTTCAAATCTTTAACTCTCGAAACTCACTTCCGACGTCACACAACAACTAATTAAAACGTCCGAAACACAAATCCTCAAAAATCATTCTCCAAATAATTCACGATTAAATTACAAGAAATTAGTAATAAAAAATCGGGTTATTACAATTTCCGGCTCTGTGTCCCTGTCTCTGTGCAACCTTGTAGTTTCCAGCTTTCCAGAATTGCCGAGATATCAGCTCTGGAGAGCCAGAGTTCGAGGTAACATATATATTTTTTCAATACGTTATCAATTAACACTTGTTCGAGTCATATTTGTTGATCTTATTATGAGAAAAGTCTCCAAAACCTTAGCCTCTAAAACCCTTGTCTACAAAAACATTGATCGAGCGTTCTTCCGCTCGGCCCTAGTGTAAGTGTGTCTTTGTTTTTCATAAACATTGCCTATATCTTATGTCAAAATTTCATAGTTTAATTATAGGCTCACTTTTTGTTTTTTGAGATTATTGTTTATAGGTTAGTTGTTTTTTCTTATCTGCCCTCTATGCGCAAGACAGTAGAATGATTGACTCCGTAACCTCTTCATCAGTATAATGGATTATTTATCTTTTGACTAATTTTTTTTTGTCTTCAATATTAGTGTTAATAATCCACTATATATGATATCTTAGTAAAAATAAATAATATTGACTTTCTCAATCAATAGTTCATTAATTAGTAATATATAGCTAGTTTCAAAGTTTAATAGAAATTTATTATAATTAGTTTTAATTTTGTATGAACTTAAATGGACGAAAATTAAATGACCATTATTGCAAAAAAAAAAAAAAAATAGACTGACGCTATTAATACATATAAACCTGCACATCAGAATCTTTTCAAAGTTTCCTTATTTAATGAAAAATACTCGTCATAATTAGCTATATATAAACGTACCTTCATGGCATGAAATTAATAATGGAAAATAAAATTGATTTTCTCAATATTGATCGTAGATATATCAGAATTAATTTTAATTGTCTTTGAACTTTAATGGTATATAAAATAACACAATACATAAATTAGTCTTAATTATACTCGAATTCGTTGCCTTTAATTTTATTTTTTATTTTTTCATTCTCATTCGTCACCTAAGCTAAAATTTTCCTGGACTAAGTAAGTACTTAAGCCACGAAAAAGTGTTTTGTGGTCTAAAATTGTTTACTTAGGTGACGAAATATTTTTTCGTGGCCTAAGTTTCTACTTATGCGACGAAAATAAACTTTCGTGGTCTAAGATGGTTTACTTAGGCTACGAAAAAATATTTTGTTACCTAAGTAGACACTTAGGCCACGAAAATAAATTTTCGTGGTCTAAGATGATCTACTTAGACCACGAAAAAATAAAATTTTGGCTTAGGTGACAAAAAAAATTTCGTCGTTTAAGATATACTTAGGTGACGAATTTTTGTTGGTTTCGTCACCTAAGGTTTTTTTTCTTGTAGTATATATTACTTATTATCCAAAATACTTCAATTTCATTGGAAAATTTTCTAAATCAAAAACCATACTGATTCGTTTTACAACAAAAAAAAATTTGAATTACATGGAACCTTGTTTCTTTACTTGATGCCTTATTGGACCAACTCACAAACTATATATATGATGTATTTGGTTATTGCATGTCATCGAGAGGATCTTGCGAAACGAGCTCAGTGCATGTCAGTAGTACTATATAATTAGGTCCTGGTTTTATATGTTAGGCTTTGTGGTTTTATATGTTAACCGGCCTTTTGTATTTCTTTATATATATTGTGTTCCCCTAACAAGTAACAAGTTGTGATGTTGACAAACACGTACGCAAGACCTTTTTCCTCTCTCAGATTGCCAAATTATCAGCATGAGTAGCATCCAATAAAGAATTACTGGGTCCGTATGTTAAAGTTTTGGGTGTGTAATTGTGTGGCGGGTCAGAATCGAATCCTCTCATATATAAGGAAGCAGAGATAGAGTTGGATGTATATAATTCTATTTAAATGGCCAAAACCCTATTTAACTAGGAAGTTAGAAGGAATTTAGAATAAACCTAAATCCGTAATTAGGGCTTCAAGCACTGAACCTAGCTACTTTTCTTTAGAAATACAGGTTATTAGGTTAATGAGGTTAATTATGAATCCAAATTAGGCTTGGCATGGTTTTAATTTTAAACTTTTTTCAGGATACCCACATAACATCCTATACGATTTGAGAAGAAGATAATAACTTGTATAAAAAGAAATTTACAGGTTTCAACCCTAGCTACATATATATAATGACTTAAAGAAATAGCAAAGAATATTAGAGACTTCCAAAACGATACGTACTTTGCATACCTAATAGAAAATTAAAACACCATATATTGAAGGCTTTTACACTTTGCATACCTAGCTAATTAATAAAATCCACATGCATCTTAGATAAAATCAACTTGACATGTCTTCGAACCCTTTTCAAAGGATAAAATCTCCTCCTTTGCACCACCAGTACGGGAACAACTTGCCGAAGAAACAATCACCGATACCTTATCTAGAACTTTACCATAGCGTAGCAAAAACTTTGCCACGCCCATCTCGTTTGGTGTTCCTCTGAATCCCTTTATGGAGATAGTCTTGAGCTTTGAATTCAGACAAGTAGGCACAAACTCTGGTCGATGGCGGGAAGCACGCGCTCCTGCGTTTGAAAAGTCTAAGACAAGAGATTCCAGATTAGGCGATTTGTTAAGCACCTCTGCTAGCCACTTCTCGATAGTTGTCTGAGACTTCTCATAGAAAACCAGCTCTAGCTTGATCAGATTACTAAAAGCATGCGGCAAATAAGGCTCAAAAACAGGAACTGAGATGGTCATATATCTGACACTAGAAATTATATGGATGAACTCAGCGACACGGTCAGTGGAAGCTTCCTCGAAATCTTGGAGTTGAACTTTGGCTTGAACTAAGGAGTTTGAGTTCTCCCACCTATACTTTGACATAACCATTCCCGCAACACAGAGGTCTTCAAGCTTCGGGGCATCGATCAAGAAATTGCAGGGTTCCGCCTTAGAATCTTTCTCAGAATAACATTCATCACAATATCCACCCCAATATTTACCGCGTTCTTCTGTAATGACGGTCGTTAGTTTCCTCAGTTCAGGTGCAGAGATGTTGAAATTCAAAACGTCTTTCTCGTGATGTGCTTCTATTGTCAACTCTTCAAGTAAAGGGCAGCTACGGAAAAGATTTTCCCTCGAGGCACGATCGGAATCATAACCAGAAGAATAATGAAGGAACTTGAGATTTGGGAAACAACAACCAGCAGTCTCAGGGAGAGAAAAAGTAAGATAATCTGTTTTCACCGTCAAAGACACCAGCGATTTGCAGGTAAAAACACTTCGCGGCATTTCAGTATATATAACACAAAAAAAATAAAAAACTTCATTAAATATATTTATACCTAATTATATATATATATTCCGAAATATATATATATATATATATATATATATATATCCTCCTAAAAATTCAGTATAATTCCAAAAAAAAAAAAAACTTCATTAAATATATATATACCTGTTGAAGGAAAAACGTATTATGTGCCTTCGTCAATGTAACGGACGATAGATAATTATGTAGTCATTATTGTCATTAATGTATTTCCTATTACCGTTGTAATACTCACCCTTTATAAAGGGGATTATCAATGAAATGAGTAGACCAATTCCGACTATTCTACAACACGTTATCAGCACTTTGCCTAACCTTGAGTTTTAGCCAAGAAAAAAAAAACAGAAAAAAAATATCAGAAAAAACCCTAATTTTTTTTTTCCTTTCCCCCACCGCCGCTGCCGCCGCAAGCCTTGCTAGCAGCAGCCCCGCCCTGCCCAAAATCGAACCGGATCAGCAGATCAAGATTGATATGGACACCCACTGCTCGGACGACGCTGCTCCTGTGCCTCGTCCTACTCCGATCGATCTCCTCCAGTCGATGCCACAGCAGCCCCGATCCCGACCCGGTCCCCTTCGATTAGCCGCAGCAGCAGCCCGTCGCACTCCGGTCCCGGCCCGCCGCTCGACCCCGATCCGACCCCCTTCGATCGGCGCCCCGATCCGGTCCCCCTCGATCAGCGCCCCGATCCGGTCCCCTCGACGCCAGCCCAGCCGAGCGCCGACGACGCCAGCCCAACCGAGAGCCGACGACGCCAGCCCAGACCTCGATCGACGATCGGATCGCTCCACTGACGCCGGTCCAGCCGCCCCGATCCATCGACGCCGCTCCAGCAGCCCCGATCCGATCCCGTTTCTACCGACGACAACTCGTCGGGAAAAACTTCCTCAAAAATTCTGCCGACAAAAAAAATTCGTCGGCAGAGATTGTGCGACCCAACCCATTGGGCCTGATCTCGACCCGGCCCATTTTTTTGCCTAACCCGGATCTGAAAAAAAAAAGAAGGATTTTTTTGGGGGTAAAATACAAAGGTAATTTTTGAAATTACCGTACAGTAATTTATATTTACTGTATAACTATTTACTATATAACTATTTACTGTTTTTCGAATTTAATAGTAAATATGAAATTTTTTTTTAATTTATATGGTAAATGTGAAATATATATGATTGAAGTGACTAATCATATGAATATTGTTTGTTTTTATGTGACTTATCAATTACGATGCGGCGATTAATATGCGACGACTATTTGGAGTCGGAGATCGAGCAATCGCTTAATATGCAGTTTATTTGGCAAACTAACAAGTAAGATCTAATTAACGTTATCATTTTCATTAGATCGTTAATGATATAATGCTCAAATTTATCTTATTATATTATGACATATATTTATGAAATTTGAGCATCATTATATGTCTATTTTATTATGTTAAATAATTGTTTTTTATTTAACATGTTATTTAATTTGAGCATTGCCATGATAATGCAAATCTCATGAACAATACAATATAAAAATGGACAAACCAATTATTGTGATAAAGCATATTCACGAAGTAAGAAAAATATGACCATTACAAATTTTGGTCTTGAGATCCAATTTTAATTTCTTGAAAAAAATTTCATCATGGATATCTTCTTGATTATATAAAAAGCAATGATAATGAAATTTCATTAGCTTTACATGCAATGAATATGGAAAAATCAAAAATTTTATTGTGATAACGAAATTTCACAAAGCATCGGGTTTCCATAAAGTATATTGGTTTATTTTAGTTGTCGTGAATGTCATAGACCGCGAAACTAATATATTTTATTTTTCCTATATTTTACAGATGGTTTAACCATCACAGTTTGACTTTGACACATTGGACTCTGAAGAACTTGAGTACCAAATTCCCCTATTGAGCCAACAAAGGCTTGAGCATGGTATATTTATACGAACTGTTTTATGTAAATAGCTAAATATATAATTTCAATATCTTGAATGACAACGTAAGGTCTGAAAAGAAATTCCCTGAAACAAATTATGCAAAGTAATGCAACAACCCTAAACCAAAGGGTAATGACAATGTAAGGTATGAGAAAAAGAAATTTTCTGGAACACATTTTGCAAAGTAATGCAACAACCCTAAATCAAAAGGCAATGACGATGTAAGGTCTTAGAAAAATATATATATATATTCTTGAACAAATTGGGCAAAGTAATGCAACGACCCTAAAACAAAGGGTAATTACCATGGACGTAAAATTCATATAATCATCCAAAAGTAAGTGGAAACAATGTAACATTTAAAAGAGGACATAGGGGACATGTCATGTGCAGTGAAGCACTCTGCCATTGTTGTAATTCAATGAACTATTGATACGTACATTATAAGCTAGCAAAGAATTAGCTACGACTTTCAATAAATATGAAGAATCATATAAGTACGCGGATTTTGGAAAAGTATCTTCAATATCCAACAATAACATTGAAAAAGAGTTTACAACTAAAAACATAATATCTGGGAAGAATATGTTAAATGACAAATCTCATCATTGCAGCTATTAAAAGAGCAAAAAGGATCTGGCTCAATCCAAGATAGACTTTGATTAGTCTACTTTAAAAATTTTAAGATATCCTTATAAAGGCCATTACGCCTAAATACGACTTTTGGTCCTAAATTAGACTTTTGGTCTTAAAGTTTCTCTCTCTAAATTGGACAAGACTAAATGTAATCGTTGGCATGTTAATTTTTTTGAATTTTCTCTAAAGGAATTGAGATTATTCAAATTTTATTCATAATACACATGATTCAATTTTCTACATATAACTTTGCAAAGTATTGCATAAAGTAAAACAACATATCATAATATAGGCATGAAACAAAGAACCGTGTGTAAAGAAACGCACAATGTAATCCCTAAAATAATAGTACTGAAGAACAGTAGTACTATATCAGTAGTATATGATAATGATTAGTATATCAAAGAAAGTAATAAGGATCAGTATATATTTTCCTTTGGGATTCATAATACACCTGCCTAATTGGGATTAAAAATTTTTTTTATTACAATTCCCATTTCCCAATCGAGTTACTCTAAAGAACTTGAGTTACGTTTCGATATATATTGAACATATGTCAAATTGACAAATAATGCCAAGAGAAAATTGAATTTTGTTTTCCACATTATAAAGAAATTTACGCCACGATTTTCATGTGAAAAAGACACAAGTGAGAATTTATTTGAGCTCCTTTGCATTACCTCTAAATGACTGCGAATGTAAACGAGTATTAGAGAAGATTATATGTCAACTTAGTAGGTTCTAAGTAACCGCTAATTAAATCCAACGTCATAACAAAATGATCTTTTGGAATTCTGACATAGATTGGCTTTGATATGGTGATCCATACATTAAAGAAACTACTATGGACACCCATATTTTTGGATAAATAGAAGCAAACACCAGAAGAATATGGTTCACACACGAATCTGAGGACGATCAATGAACATTTTATCCTCAAATATTGTCATATAGGGTTGAAGACGTATGTTCAATTCCTAAATTCCGCCGCTCCCCCAATGTGGCATTATAATATATTTGATGCACAAGCATATGCATTTATACCTTATTATGCTTCTCATATCCGTCATGATTTTATGGATAAAAGTACATCATTCAAAGCCTATTCGTTAAAGCAATTATGATTGAGATCATCATATGCAAAGGACACATGAGTTTCTCATTATGTTGTTATATTGAATCAAAAGAGGATTCAGTGGATCGATTCAACCAACTTGCGGACACCATAGATATTTTATGGTGTTGGTTGTTGTGTCGACACACTGGTCACGTGTCATGACACTATCCACAATTAAAATTTATGCTGCTTATGCTAGAAAGTCAAAGCACTTAGGCCGGGTTAATTTCCGTAGGTGTGATGATTTTATGGCTTATTATATGGGATTTGTAATGGACATCATATTCCTATATATAAAAACCCAATTGGTCTCAAGGAAAACGACTACAGTAATAGTCTTAATATTGGTAAAGCACACCAATACTTCCGTTTTGGGTTATGCAATTTTTGCATGCAGCGTTACTTTTTCATCTATGGCCATCATCATTGAACCAATTTACACCATAGCTAGTGACTATGTGTGAGGATTTTAAAGGATTTCAAACGAACTTGTAATCCTTGAGCTCTTTTGGATTGACACGGATCTACAATCCTTGAGCTCCATTAAATGTTTTTATGTGCCAAAATTGCGCCGCCACAGCGCACAATGATGGGTCCATTGAGATGAATAAATATTTATGCTGGATATGAACTTCCAGCTATAGTCCGCTATGTCGAAACCTTGACAGGCGATCTCTTCACCGCTAGATTTGCGGAGTGTCACTTTGATGAGACAGTCTTCCCGTCGTTAGGGGGAGATAAGAACAAGCATGTTCAAGTGGAACGACAGGAATTGTCGTGGTTTGTCCCCACTGTGTCTCATCTCGATCCCCAAAAATCACACAAAGTAAGGTGTGTAGATATCTTATACATTAAAGTGACGAGATCACATAAACCTGCTGCAAATATACCTGTAAGGATTGTGTTTTATCAAAAGGACATGGTACCACCCAAGAGGAATTGGGTATTGCACTGCCACCATGGATGGTGGCATGGTGACGCCATAAGTGGCATAAATGGTGTCACAGGCCGTGGCTCTCCAAGGAAGAGGGGGAGGCCACCTTAGGTTCGATACAACTTGTGTAAAGGAAGAAAACAAGTTTGGCACAACCTGATCTATTGATCAGTGATACTCAAATCCGTCTCATGAGAATATTTATGGATTGTGGTTATCATTGGGGGACGCCTCAAATGTTAGAACCAATCCTTAAAGTATAGAGATCTCTACAAACACATTACACTAGTGTACATGAGGACGTGGAATAATGAGTCTACTATCGAACCATACTTCGTTGAAAAATGTCAACTTAGTAAACTGGCCTAATGGAAAGAAGCGATCCAGTATAAACAAAGAGATAGGTATTTGGGCAGGTGACGCCGACACCGCAAATATAAACCCTATCAAATATATCTTTGTTAGAATGCGTAATGAGAATAAGAGTATGCAAACTCACCTTATGGCGCAAGGTCTCTTAAAAACGCACTGGAATCGACTACGAGGAGATATTCTCTCGTAATGGACTACGATGAGACAAACTCTCGTAATGGATGTCATTGCACTCCACTACCTTGTCAGTTTGGTAGTTTCCGAAAAACTGAACATGCAGCTTACGAAAAGTGATCAAAACATATATCTCTATGGGGATCTAAATTAAGAGATATACATGAGGATCCTAAACGGACTTGATCCACCCAAATCAAGTGACTCTAGATCACATGAGTACGTTTGCAAAAGAAATTGAAACGTTCACTAAAGTGACTACTTGATTGGAAAGAAATTGATGAATTATGCCCTTGCGTTTTCATTATGGATATATATGAACTCTAAATGAAATAAGAGAAACTCAGTGTACTGTAAATCCTAAGTTGAGAATGAAAAAGATTTTGGGAATACACAGTCTTGAAACGGAACTCAAGGACTGTAATGATGGTGATCATCCATCAATCGGCTTAGGCACTCTAAAGAATAAAGTGAGGCCTACAGATATTCCCATGATCAGTCGAAGTCTTTACTCTAACAATAGATCCGTTTTTCATCTAAAGGAAGATGACGAAGAAGTATTGGGAAATGAAATTCCTATACAAGTGCAATGACGCATGATTGTACTTAAACATAATATGTAAGACTCGACCTCTCATTCGATGAGAATTTGTAAAGCTATGTTTAGCTCTGCGCCCACGCAACGCAACTGGTTCTTTCAAATACTTAAAGATATGAAAGATTTGGGCTGATTCAATCTCTACATAGAATGTGACATGATAAAGAAATTATCCACGTCATAGCTAACTATGCGTAAAGAAAAACGCATTAAAGGTGAGATAAGAAAATCTGTTATCACAGATCAATTTCAAATCTCTTAATGGTTCACTCATACTCTAGACGAAGTTATGACTATTTTGTTATATGAAGGTCATACCACGAGTGAACCTGATGTTCAATATGAACCTATGCATTCAGTTCATGAACAACCTTATCCTCAAGATCAAAGTAAATCAAGTTGGATCTGAGGACGATGTGGCAAGATTTAGTTACTAAATCATTGCTCAAAGTCATATTTGGAAAAACATGTGAAAATGCATAACTATGCTAATGTTATTGAAGCTCCCTTGATCAAATGAAAGAATCAGGGAGAATCCCATGATTAATGTAAAAATCAGGGGGAGGTGCAGACATCAGGGGGAGTCTAGCACATACATGTTGTTTTCAAATGTAATAGGTGCGTTGCGCTCTTTTTGTCCTTCGACCAAAGTTTTATTTTCTCCCATTGGGTTTTTGTTACTTGGCAAGGTTTTTAATGAGCCAACACCACATGCACCATTTTACCTCTGACTCGGCACAAGGGGGAGTGTTGAAGGAAAAACGTATTATGTGCCTTCGTCAATGTAACGGACGATAGATAATTATGTAGTCATTATTGTCATTAATGTATTTCCTATTACCGTTGTAATACTCACCCTTTATAAAGGGGATTATCAATGAAATGAGTAGACCAATTCCGACTATTCTACAACAATACCTAAATATATTTATACCTAATTATATATATATTCCGAAATATATATATATATATATATATAGATAAATATATATATCCTCCTAAAAATTCTTGTTAATTCTACAAAATTAAAAAAAATTCCACAAAATTCACAATTAACCCTAAAACACTTATACCTAAATCATTTAACCCTAAAAAACAATTAACCCTAATTCAATCAAAAAAATTCTAATTCAAAACCCTAAATAATTCAATAAATCACAATGAGGGAGAGCCGGGACTACCTGACATGGTGGTGCAACGGGGACGAGGTCCGGTGGTGGTGCGGTGCGGCGGCGACGGCGGCTAGGGGCGGCCGCTGCGTTCGCACCTGTTCTGGAATGGGCGAAGGTCGATGGTGGTCGGGGAGGGCCGGGAGGGGTCGGTGGTGGTCGGGGAGGGTCGGGAGGGCTCGAGGAGGGTCGGTGGTGGTCGGTCGGCGTCGGGGAGGGTCGGGCGACGATTAGGGTTTGAGGGGAGCCGGTAGAAAATGAGGGAAAACGGTCTGCTTCGCTTTAAATCGAAGGACTATAGCCGACGATATCCATTTTAATTCGTCGGCTATACTCTGACCCTAAATCCGGGCCGGGCCGAAGTTGGGCTTTGCGAGCCGAGGTACGGGCCAGGCCTTGGGCTGTGCGGGGGGCGGGCCGGTTATAGCCGACGAATTTAGCCATTTCGTCGCCTATAGTATGAATGTCGTCGGCTATACCTTTAATATCGTCGGCTATACTTCACGCGCTCAGCAGCCGTCCGATCTCCCCCATCCAACGGCGGACAATGAAACGGCGCGGATCGCAAGAGTTTAGCCGACGAAGTTAAATATTTCGTCGGCTATTCCTTGGTCAAACTGCAAAGTCAAACATCTAAACGCTTTAAAACGACAATTGGCCCGTCTAAATGACGTTTTTTGGCCTGACCTTCAACAGAGAATAGTTTCAAATCGATGCGACGCAACTAATCGTATAAAAATTTTCCTCAAAATATTTACCGACCGTCAGGCTACCCATAGGAAAACGAAAGTAAAAAACAGCTAACCGCAACATTCGGCACACAGATTTTGTCGGAATCTTCTCATTTTTCAACCGTAGACGTATTTCAATATTTCGGTCATATCTTATTTCACGACACATTTGCATTTGAAGGGTCTACGTATAGTAACTATTTGAAACTATACATTCACTTAAACACTTAGTAAACAAGTTAAGGAACATTAGTGCATATGTTCCGATTTTCAATTTAAAAGTTTGGAAAATCTATTCCAACCGTCAGATATCACCGTTAAGATTAAATACATGTATGAAAAAAAAATCCAACTACATCTAACAACGTTAAAGGCTCGATCGGGACGGTCAACCGGGTGAGTCAACCCTTTAAACGCTTAGAAATGGTAATTGGCCTGTCTAAATTACGTTTTTTGGCCTGATCTTCAACAGAGAATAGTTTCAAATCGATGAGACGCGACTAATCGTATAAAAATTTTCCTCAAAATATTTACCGACCGTCAGGCAACCCATAGGAAAACGGAAGTAAAAAACAGCTAACCGCAACATTCGGCACACAGATTTTGTCGGAATCTTCTCATTTTTCAACCGTAGACGTATTTCAATATTTCGGTCATATCTTATTTCACGACACATTTGCATTTGAAGGGTCTACGTATAGTAACTATTTGAAACTATACATTCACTTAAACACTTAGTAAACAAGTTAAGGAACATTAGTGCATATGTTACGATTTTGAATCTAAAAGTTTGGAAAATCTATTACAACCGTCAGATATCACCGTTAAGATTAAATACATGTATGAAAAAAAAAATCCAACTACATCTGACAACGTTAAAGGATCGATCGGGACGGTCAAACTGCAAAGTCAAACCTCTAAACGCTTTAAAACGGCAATTGACCCGTCTAAATGACGTTTTTTGGTCTGACCTTCAACAGAGAATAGTTTCAAATCGATGCGACGCAACTAATCGTATAAAATTTTTCCTCAAAATATTTACCGACCGTCAGGCTACCCATAGGAAAACGAAAGTAAAAAACAGCTAACCGCAACATTCGGCACACAGATTTTGTCGGAATCTTCTCATTTTTCAACCGTAGACGTATTTCAATATTTCGGTCATATCTTATTTCACGACACATTTGCATTTGAAGGATGAAGCAATGGTTTCGGTCAATATACTTTAGCCGACGAAATGCAAGTCGTCGGCTATACTTTAGCCAACAAATTTCAAGTCGTCGGCTATACTTTAGCCGACGACCTTCAACGTTTTGTCGTTAGCCGACGACTTGCATATTAAATTACCCAGAATGGGCATTATAGCCGACGAAGTATGGTCCATTTCGTCGGCTATAATGCTTATCTTTCTGAAAATTTGCCATTTAGAGCCTGAAAATTGCCTATTTCACCTGATAAATTCCTGAACATCACACAAACAATTCAATACAATTTCCCATAAACTCCGAAAACGGTAATTAAGGACAAAAATGTATTCATACATGCATGCACCATCGTACACAAATACATACATAAATAGTATACTAAGGATGATAATCAGAATCATCCTCATCACATGAGTCAGACGTAGTATAGTAGTTAATATCTGGCAACCGGTGCTCGTACTCGTCGTCTGAGTCGTCGTCTGCCTGAGATAGACGATTCGGATTAACATCATACATGGGCACCTGACCCTTAGGAAGTTGAACCACTCTGCCCGGCGTCACATTATTATCACGGATGGTGGAGGATTCCGGAATGTCGACGGCGTCCGGCTCTTGGTATGCGGTCGCTTCTTGACACTCTGTGCTCACACCAAGTGTGGTAGCACTGTATATGTCTCGCTGAGACACATGGTTAACTACCTTCCACGTGCCTTTGTTCAATGGATCATCAAGATAAAAGACCTTTTTGGCCGCTGTGGCGAAAACAAAGGGGTCATCTTGATACACACTAGTGGCGGTATTCACCGAAAGTATGCCGTACTGATCGATCCTTATGCGGTGCGGCCTAGTATCAAACCATCGACACTTGAACAAGTGGACTTTCATGCGGTTCCCATAAATGAGTTCAACAACTGACTGTGTTTTGCGTTCCCCGTCTCTAGCTTCACATATATACTTAACGCCGTTGACATCACACATTGGGCGGACTGTGGAAGATATCGGCTTCATCGACAACAGCCTCAATTCCTCTGAGTAATTTCTATGACCACCCTTCGCAGCCACGTGCATCAGCTGAAAAATATAACTCAAATCACTTGGTTTGTTTATGATTAAAGAATAGGGAACTGTAAAAGAAAGTCATCTAATATATATATTTATACACTTACCCATTGTGGAAAATAGTCTGCAAACGTCGTGTTGTGGTACTCGAGATCACCGCCAACTTCCTTGCACTTAAGATGGGTTCGTTTCCAATATTGTACCTCCGGACAGTTTATTAGAACCCACCAGTGGGCAATCCCTACCTCATGGTCAGGCAACTTGTCCACACCCTTCTTCTTGAAGCTTCCATATGGTACAACATCGTTGGCGACGATAGATAGGTTGAACTCGGGGTCATCTCGACTTGGATGTTGTGGGGAGTCCTCCATCGCTCCCAAGTACAACTTGGCGTACGTTACACACTCATGCACAATGTAAGCTTCAGCAATACACCCCTCAGGCGCAGATTTATTGTGCACATATTTCTTGTAGTCTCCAAGTTGTCTACAAGGTTAACAAGTGCATGTTAAGAGCATGCAAATTTTATTTAAAAACATGTATAAATCAAATTTATGAATAACATATACCTTTCGATGGGATACATCCAAGTGTAGTGTACGGGATCGGTAAACAACAATTGTTGGGGAAGATGGATCATCAGGTGAGGCATGATGTCAAAGAAGTTTGGGGGAAATATCCTCTCGAACTTGCACAAGATAAAAACGATTTCCTCATGCATTCTCATGAGGTCTGATTTTCTAACTTCTCTAGCGCATAACTTCTGGAAGAATCTTGACAACGCCACCAACGACTCAACCACTTCATCCTCCAAGTACGCTCGAATGAAAATAGGGAAGAGGTGTTGAAGCAGTACATGGCAGTCGTGACTCTTTAATCCGTACATCTTGTTGTCTCGGTAGTTAACACACTTGCTTATGTTACCCGCATAGCCATAAGGATACCTGCATAGCCATTAACAACAATTAGATTTCATGCAGTCCCATGCTTCTGGAATACATGCCTAATAAAAAGTTACCTGACATTACTCATCCATCTAAAGATTTCATGTTTCTGGTCCCTGGTGACGGTGTAAGGAGCTTGGGGCATTTTGCTCCTGCCCTCTCTCAACCACAAATGGTCCCGCAGTCCCATATTTCTCAGATCAACGCGTGCCTTGGGGGTGTCTTTTGTTTTCTTCTCCCAATTCAAAACTGTGCCAACCACGGCTTCACACACGTTCTTCTCTATATGCATGACATCCAGGTAGTGTCTGATAGCCAACCTGGACCAATAAGGAAGTTCCCAGAAGATGCTCTTGTGTGACCAGAACCTATACCGATCGGGCCTCTCTGGAATCGTGCGCAGCACATCGGGATGATTGCTAAGCGGACCAAAGTCATACTCATTCAACACTGCCAATATTTCCTCCCCTGTCCATCGCTTCGGTGCCCAGCCCCTTTCTTCAGTCCCATCAAAAGCCTGTGCATCGTCCCTAAATGGATGGTCATGCGGAAGCCAACAACGGTGACGCATCTGGACAATCTTGCTGCAATGAGGACTGGAGCAATCAACAGTCATGCACTCTGAACAAGCCCTGTAACCCCTGGTGATGCTGCCCGACAACATACCCCTCCCAGGAAAGTCACTGATCGTGCCAACAAGCATGGCACGCATCCGGAACATCTCATTTTTGAACCGGTCGTAGACCAGGTGGCCTTTCAGACTCAAGTACCGAAGCTCCTCAATTACGGGTCTCAAATACACATCGAGACACTTTCCCGGATAACCTGGGCCTGGAATCAACAATGTGAGCATGTTATATTCCTTCTTCATGCACATCCACGGTGGAAGGTTGTAGGGAATCAAAATAACTGGCCACACACTGTACTGAAGCTCTTTCTTGCCAAAAGGGTTGAAACCGTCGGATGATAGCCCTAGCCAAACATTTCGAACCTCTGATGCAAATTCAGGAAACTCCAACACATTCTTCTTCCAAGCCTCTCCGTCGGCGGGATGTCTAAGGGTGTCATCGTCAGGCACATTCCTCTCAGCCCACCATCTCATAGCTTCGGCCGTGAAAGCACACATGAACAACCGCTCAAGCCTATCAATCAGCGGGAAGTACCGAAGTATCTTCACAGCTTTCTTGTTCCCTTTAGGAGTGAACTTATACCGCTTTGTATTGCATACTGGGCAGTATTCAAGATCTGCAAGTCCTTCCCCGTAAAACAGAACGCAATCGTATCTGCATGCATGAATCTTGATGTAGGAAATGCCGAGATCTTTAAGGATATGTCGCACCTTATGATGACTGATAGGAAGCCGATGTCCGGGGGGCATCGCCCCACCCCATATCTTCAGCGAATCATCAACCGATTTGACAGTGCCTTTGTTCTCCGTTTTGATCTTCATCACTCCCATGACAGATTCAAGGACAGTCTTACTGCATCCGGGGTACAACGGAGTCTGTTGCAATGCGATCAGGTTGTTGTACTTTTCCATACCACTTGTGTTGACCGGAGATCGGGGTAATGGCTGGAGTGGCTCAATATCAGGGAAACACTCCATCTCCGGAGGAGGGAGTTGCACATCTGGTGCTTCATCAAAGACACCGCTCTCACGAGGAAACATATCGTTGATCCAGTTCGTTGTTGGATCATTGGACGAACTCCCTCTCTCGGCAAATTGTCCATGATCATGAGGACCCGCAAACTCTGGTTGACCGTGATAAATCCAATTAGTGTATAGGACCCAAAATCCATATCTAGCCAGGTGTTGCTCCACTTTCTCTATGGAAAAACGTTGTCGTGGGCTGGCACACTTGCAGTTTTTACACGGGCAATAATGAAGTGTAGTGTCTCCACAGTTAGCCATCACAAATTCCAGGAAACTCCTAACTCCATCATGATACGCCTGATCCCATCTTCCAAGGGTAATCCAACTCTTGTCCATCCTGTAAATTCAATAAATAAATATAATTATATATACATATGTATATATGCACGTACTACGTACGTACGTACGTACTAATTAATTAAAAAATTCATCATTACACACACACACACACACACACACACACATATATATATATATATATATACATCCCTAAATTAATTAAAACATCGTCAAGCTCCCTAATTAATTAAACACAATATATTTTTTATATATACCAACAATATATTTTTAATTGCAATTACATTAATTAATATATATATACATTTTTTCATCAAATTCATCTAAAATCACCTCTAAATCAACAATCAATCACTAATCTTCAAAAAAACTTTAATTCTATCTAACCAACATATCAACCCATTAATAATCTCATCTCAACACATATATATATATCAAATTAATCACACATTAATTTATTCTAATTAAACTCTAAATTAACACACCTTTGCATATAACCAACTAAATCAACACACACAGCAATATACGTACCTTTCAAGCTTATGGCCGAGGTTTTGGACGATTTCAGAGCGTTTTCGAAATTTTTCGAAAAAATTTCGACGAAGTGAGCTCGCTGGTGCAGAATAGATCTGATATAAGGGTTATAGCCGACGAAGACCCTCCTCGTCGGCTATAACAAAAAACTTTTCGTCGGCTATAGTTATAGCCGAAGACGTCAAGGAATAGCCGACGACTCGTCGGCTATAATATTATAGCCGACGATGTGGCCGACGAAAGAGTAATTCGTCTACTATAACCCCTTATAGCCGACGAAGTACTCTTTCGTCGGCCGTTTTTTTTCATATCGTCGGCTATGACCCCTTTTCTGGTAGTGTTCTAAACCTAGCAAATTTTTTAATACTGTAATGTACCAACCATTATCGAGCTATTAATCTTTTCAATTTTGCTTACAAAGTTTTTATAAAAATTCTAGTCTCTCATTTACGGCCGTTACTTCATAAATGTATTTCCTAGAATGAGGGAGCGTTTGTTCAATGACGAGAGTATTCATGACAATATCCTTACTGCACATGAAATGTTATCAAAGTTAAATCATCCAAAAGGTAAGATTTGTAACATGGTCATTCAGTTGGATCACTTGGATGTAATAAAAGTTTACGATCATTTACATTGAATTATTTATTTGCTCTTCCTACCTTTTATTTTAGTACCGACCAGATCAATATGACTAAATTGTTTCTTATGCTTACGGATTCAACAAAAATCCAATATTGGCTGTCATTTAGGAGTTCAAAACATTATTTGTATTTTGTAAGAAGGCTTGAAGGCTGTTATTAGGAGTTTAAAACATTAATGACATTATTTTTGAAAATGCGCACAAACTTCCAAATTGGAAGGCTAATACTCTTGCGCATGTAGCTAGGTAAGTTAACTCTAGTTAAATTGAAGGGTAAATTTCTCCTATGGTATTTCATGTATGATCAATTTGACACTTTGAAACCTAGAGTTTCAAAGATGACAGTTTGTTATCTGATGTTAGGTTTTGTGTGACACTTTAGTACTTATGTTGACTCTTTAGTTAAATGTAAGGGTAAAAACACTACTGCAGATTGATAGAGAAGCGACGACTTTTTTTCGTCGTTTCTGACCAAAAGTCGTCGCTTCCGTATGAAAGAGACGAAAAGTCGTCGCATCATTTTCGTCGTTTCCATTTGGAAGCGACGACTTTAAACTTTGTCGCCGGAAAACAAAAGCGACGATTTTAGGGTCGTCTCTTCCAGAATCGAAGCGACGACTTTTGGTCGTCTCTTCCAAAATCCAAGCGACGACTTTTGGTCGTCTCTTATGTTATACAAGTGACGAATATTGAAATGTTGTTTTAAGAATTAAGCGACGAATTTTAATCAATATTCGTCGCTTCAATGAAGAAATAAAATTTGTAAATTGAAATTGAAGGGACAAATATTGATCAAAATTCATCTCTTTTATTAAAAGTTAATTCTTTAATATAATTGAATATTCATTCAATACTATTAATCAATTTATTTTTTATTTTAATTTAAATGCTTTTTAGGAATTTCATTTTTTATTTTAGGGTTTAGGGTTACTATTCCCTCCACCATAGTTTGTCACCTCCACCGTTCTCCACAATAGTTTGTCAAATTTGTCAACACTCCACCTCCACCGTCTCCGATTACATCTCCTCCTCCTCCGCTGCCCCCCCTAAAAAAAACCCTACCTCCGCTGCATACCCCAAGGTCCTCGACGAAGACACCTACGCGGCCGTCCTCGAGCGCATCATCGAGCGTGACTTCTTCCCCGACCTCGCCAAGCTCCGCGACTGCCACGACGTGCTCCAGGCCATCAAGACCCGCAACCCGGTTCAGATCCGCGACACCCAGCTCAAGATCAGCAGCGCCGCACCGCCACCAGTCCAAACCCTTCCTCAACTGAAACAAATTTCAGAGAATAACCCAGTTCAATTCCAATTACTATCAAGAACTCAAGAAACTTAGATTTATCAAATCTAAACATGGTGGTGAGAAAGGGAATACAAGAACTTACCTCATCTTTGGTCCGATCTGGATCGAGAGAGAGAGAGAGAGCAATAGAGATGGAAGAGAGTTATGCTTTGAGAGAGGCAGTGAGGATGATGGTGAATTGGTGATAATGAAGGAGATGTGATGCAGAACCGATGTAATCGAGGAGGAGGATAAAGAAAGGAGATAGTTGGGACTTGGGAAAGACAAGGGTTGCAATGGGGAGACCGTTGGATTTGGAAAATCTGACGGTTGATATAGTCGATCCGCGCCTTATCATTTAATTGGACATTTGTTCATTGTTTATGATTTTCCTTTTCTATTTCTTTTTCCGTTTCTTGCTCTTGCTTAAGATTAATATTCCCTAAGAAAGAAAAAGGTATAAAACAATATATCTTAATATTATTAATTACTATTAATGGATATACTATATATATGACATATTTGATATTTCTAATTACTACAAATATCTTCAACGTATTCTTACCTTGTTGATCCATATATCCAGTCTACATATATGCAAATTTCTAATTACCTAATTTAGATGTTTATTTAAGATGTTTTTAATTATGCTAAATTGAAGTAACAAATCTAAATTAGTGTTAATTATCTACCCTTAATTGAATGAAATAAAATTGACATACTCAATGTGGATCATTCAGTAGGTAATTTCATATTTCAAATTTTTACATTGCTGATTATGTCTCATCTATTTGAGAGTTTAATGTTTGGAAGATTCGACGAAATAAGGTCATCTCAAAGTACGTAATAGCGTTTTCGTGTGATAAGTTTTATGAAAATATGGTTGACCGTTTCAATCGAGCATCGAGCGTTCACGAAATGAGTTGATTTTTCTACTCTACACATATTTAACAATAACGATCACATCAGACGGTCAAAATTTTCATTTTGTGAATTTAGCCATTATAATGACAACATGCTTACTAATACGGTATTACTTGATTATAAGATTAATTATACTCAAGTGTACAATTTTTCGAAGCAACTATATAAAAGAAGTCAAATTTTGATTATATATACAACTGTCATTTAAGAGGAAGTACAATGTGATTGATGAAAAAAAAAGCGACGAATATTGATCAAAATTTGTCGCTTCACTTATCGTACAATGATGAAGTCTACAAAATTGGTCGCTTCAATACTTATCTAGCGACGAAGATTGAATAAAACCAATATTGGTCGCTTCAATAATTAGTGAGCGACAAATTTGAAGCAAAAGTCGTCGACACATCCAAGCGACGAGTATTGAATAAAACCAATATTGGTCGCTTGCATGTGTTGAAGCGACGACTTTTGCTTTTTCCATTTCATTATTCGTCGCTTCAACACATCCAAGCGACGAGTATTGAATAAAACCAATATTGGTCGCTTGGATGTGTTGAAGCGACGACTTTTGCTTTTCCCATTTCATTCTTCATCGCTTCATTGCTTTGCTGCAATAGTGAAATACAACTAACCTTGGATGAGTTATTTTCAAAGTCTGTCATGTCTAGGCTCTCAAAATCTTCCAAGTTGTTGTGGCATATCACCGTTGCAACTTTTTATGGTGTATTTGGTCCGAACGTAATCGCTTAAAGCATGATGGTGGTAATTTTTCTTTCCTACTGTTCTAGTATTTCTTTTTTATCAATTTGAAAGAATCAGCTAGCCTCCTGTTTGCTCATTCCGCTTTTTGTTCAACCACCCCCATGTTTATGTTATTGGGTCTTTCTCAACTTACACTACCAGAAAAAAGGCTTTTCCCGACGAAATAAAAAAAAACGGCCGACGAAAAAAAAATTTCGTCGGCTATTCCCAAGAATGGCCGACGAAATTTTTTTTTCGTCGCCAAAAAAAAATTTCGTCGGCTATTCCCCTAGAATGGCCGACGAAATTTTTTTTTCGTCGCTAAAAAAAAATTTCGTCGGCTATTCCCCTAGAATGGCCGACGAATTTTTTTTTTCGTTGGTAAAAAAAAAAATCGTCGGCTATATTCATATTTAAGCCGACGAAAATTTTTGGAAGTATGGCCGACGAGTACTAGGTTTGATTTCGTCGGTTATGATTAAAAAAAAAAAAACAGCTTCCATTTTCTATCACTATCGACAAACCATTGCTTCGTCCTTTAAATGCAAATGTGTCGTGAAATAAGATATGACCGAAATAATGAAATACGTCAACGGTTGAAAAATGATAAGATTCTGACAAAATCTGTGTGCCGAATGTTGCGGTTAACTGTTTTTTACTTCCGTTTTCCTATGGGTAGCCTGACGGTCGGTAAATATTTTGAGGAAAATTTTTATACGATTAGTTGCGTCTCATCGATTTGAAACTATTATCTGTTGAAGGTCAGGCCAAAAAACGTCATTTAGACAGGCCAATTACCATTTCTAAGCGTTTGAAGGGTCGACTCACCCGGTTGACCGTCCCGATCGAGCCTTTAACGTTGTCAGATGTAGTTAGATTTTTTTTCATACATGTATTTAATCTTAACGGTGATATCTGACGGTTGGAATAGATTTTCCAAACTTTTATATTCAAAATCGGAACATATGCACTAATGTTCCTTAACTTGTTTACTAAACGTTTAAGTGAATGTATCGTTTCAAATAGTTACTATACGCTGAGTCTTCAAATGAAAATATGTCGTCAAATAAGATATGACCGAAATAATGAAATACGTCTACGGTTGAAAAATGACAAGATTCCGATAAAATCTGTGTGCCGAAATAATGAAATCAGTCAAAACCCGGTTTACTGTAGATTTGGCATCCGGCGTCCGAATGATGATTGTGATACCATTCCGGAAAGGGAACGACGCCAGGAACAAAACTCGTAGCTTTGCCACGACGTGTGGGCTTTTTCGGGCTTTCGAGTTCGTTTAGGTCCTCAAAACGGCATTTTAGTATGTTTTCATAGAATAGCCGACGAAATATATTAATTTCGTCGGCTATACTAAAAAAAAAAAAATTTCCAAATCATAGCCGACGAAATTAATATATTTCGTCGGCTATACTCCAAAAAAAAAAAAAAAAAAAATTTCCAAAGCATAGCCGACGAAATTAATATATTTCGTCGGCTATACTCCAAAAAAAAAAAAAAATTTCCAAAGCATAGCCGACGAATTAATATATTTCGTCGGCTATTCTCTAAGTATAGCCGACGAAATATATTAATTTCGTCGGCTATTCTCCTTCTAAATTTTTTAAATCCTCCCGCCTTTTTCTCTAAGTATAGCCGACGAAATTAATATATTTCGTCGGCTATTCTCCTTCTAAATTTTTTAAATCCTCCCGCCTTTTTCTCTAAGTATAGCCGACGAAATATATTAATTTCGTCGGCTATTCTCCTTCTAAATTTTTTAAATCCTCCCGCCTTTTTCTCTAAGTATAGCCGACGAAATTAATATATTTCGTCGGCTATTCTCTAAGTATAGCCGACGAAATATATTAATTTCGTCGGCTATTCTCATTCTAAATCTTTTAAATCCTCCCGCCTTTTTTCTCTCCTCCTTCCCTCCCCCTCCTTCGGCCTCCTCCTCCTCCTTCCCCTCCTCCTCCTCCGGCCTCCTCCTCCTCCTCCGGCCTCCTCCGGCCTCCTCCTCCTCCTCCTCCTCCTCCTCCTCCTCCGGCCTCCTCCTTCCCCTTCTCCTCCTCCTCCTCCTCCGGCATCCTCCTCCTCCCCTCCTCCTCCTCCTCCTCCGGCCTCCTCCTCCTCCTCCTCCTCCTCCGGCCTCCTCCTTCCCCTCCTCCTTCTCCTCCTCCTTCCCCTCCTCCTCCTTCTCCTCCTCCTCCTCCGGCCTCCTCCTTCTCCTCCTCCTTCTCCTCCTCCTTCTCCTCCTCCTCCGGCCTCCTCCTTCTCCTCCTCCTTCTCCTCCTCCTTCTCCTCCTCCTTCCCCTCCTCCTCCTTCTCCTCCTCCTTCCCCTCCTCCTCCGGCCTCCTCCTTCTCCTCCTCCTTCCCCTCCTCCTCCGGCCTCCTCCTTCTCCTCCTCCTTCCCCTCCTCCTCCGGCCTCCTCCTTCCCCTCCTCCTTCCCCTCCTCCTTCTCCTCCTCCTTCGGCCTCCTCCTTCCCCTCCTCCTCCGGCCTCCTCCTTCCCCTCCTCCGGCCTCCGGTATTTTTTTTTGCCCAAAATGCAGTTATAGCCGACGAAATTGACATTATTTCGTCGGCTATACTCCAAAAAAAAAAAAATTTCCAAAGCATAGCCGACGAAATTAATATATTTCGTCGGCTATACTCCAAAAAAAAAAAAATTCCAAAGCATAGCCGACGAAATTAATATATTTCGTCGGCTATTCTCTAAGTATAGCCGACGAAATAGCTCAAATTTCGTCGGCTATAACTTTAAAATATTAATATATTTGCCCAAGCATAGCCGACGAAATCATTTTCGTCGGCCATAATTCGTCGGCTATACTTGGAATGGCCGACGAAAATGAAAATTTCGTCGGCCATTGGTATTACCGACGGCGTATTTCCGACGACTTATAGCCGACGAAAAATTCGTCGGTAAAGGGTATAGCCGACGAAATTTTGGCATAGCCGACGAAAAAAATTTCGTCGGCTATTCTCCCATATCTGGTAGTGTTAGACATGCTGCTCCCAATTCTTAGTTCAAAAAAATATTCATTTGTCGTGTCCACGTATCGAATCGTGTCTGTATTGGACACTCATGTCCGTGTCCGTGTTTCTTAGGGGGGTGTATTCAATTAAGATTTTATAGATTTTTTTTGTATTTCAAAAGTCCATAGGTATTCAATTCAGATTTTAAAAAGTCTTTACAAATCTGTTTGTATTCAATCCGGATTTAAAATTATCCATCAAATTCCTGTGGTATTCAAAACTTGGTAGACTTTTAAGGACTCTATTATCTCATCGATTTTGTAGTGCTTACTATAAATACCAAAACCCTAAAGAAATCTTGCCAGACCACAAGAGATTTTGACATATTCTATTTCTTCACTTCAAAGATGAAACGTCAACAGCAAGAGGAGAAGATGAACTGACCTTGACGGACTGCGACCTCAACCTTCTATCTCTGATAACCAATTGGTACTTGCTCTTTCTCATTATGTCTTCCTTTCTGAGATTTAATAATTGATTTGATCTGGTTCGGCAATACGTCTGGGCTTTAGGCATGCGGTTCTCAATGTTTGCACAATTATTCTGGGGCCATGATAAAAGTAAACTAGATGTAAAATATATTCAACGGTTCAAAGGTTCAGCACTTATATGAAATATGTCTAATAGATGTAGGAGATATTCAAGATTCTGTATCCCATTTAATTGGATTGGGGAGGGTTTTTTTCATTGTCAATAAATTTGCTTTTGTTTTAAAGTAACAGTATGGATGGAGTTGAAATTTGAAAATACAACTGAAAATTATTTGAGTCATGAAATGATGAAGGGTGCTAGTGTAGATAATGGAAGTCTGGAAATCTCTGTCCATGGTAGTTGCGATGACAGTGCCTTTTGTTGTTTGCCACAATGGAATTATGAAGACTTTTTGGAAATTAATTGATCTAAGAATCTAACTTACTAAAGCTATTTAGAGTGGTTTTGTTCATGGATTGCTGCTTTTAGTGAAAATACTGAGGCACTTTTGTTTGCTGAGATTCTAATAATTTTGCAAAACCACGTTCAAGCATTGTTAGTTCATGGAAATGGGTAAAAGTGACTAGGCTAGTTTAGTCGGTTTCTTGAAAGGACTCTAATTGTCGAAAGTTTAACATATCAATCTTCAGGAGATGTATCTCGCGCAAATATACAAGCTATGTATGTCCATTAAATTGTTCTAGATAACCATCTCCTTTGAAATATATATAACATACATTATGGTCTGTTAAATATAAAAACATAGGAATGATGGCATTTTAGATCCTTTGTTTTGAGCATGAATACTTTGTTAGTATATATAAACTAATAACAAATTTGTTGTATATAAACTAGTCATATTACTATGGGTGATACTCAACAAGATGTCAAAAAAAAAGGGAACTTACGAGCAGTGGACTAAGGAAGAGAGCAATGCATTGTTAGAACTCATGGTTGATGGTGCCACTCGGGGATGGCGTGACAACAGTGGAATTTTTACCAAGCAAACAGTAGAATAAATGATACTTTCTGCTCTTAACAACAAACTTGGGTGTCATAAGACCTACAACAATTACCAAAGCCGATTGAAATGGTTCAAAAAATGTTGGACTTCTTATAATACTCTTTTTCGATAAAGCTCTAGTTTTGGGTTTGACTCAAACACAAAGAAGTTCACTGCATCAGATTAAATATGGGAAGATTACATACATGTGAGCTTTTTAAAAAATCACAGCACAATGTATTTCTTTAGAATAACAAACTGAGCTCTTGTACATAGTGCAACTTTACTAATAACCTTGAATTTTTCTTTCTCTAGGCTCACCCTTCTAATTCCAATTTATGCTATGGATCATTTCCTGATTATGAAGACTTGGAATTAGCTATTGGAAATAGTGTTGCTGTTGGAAAAAACTCAATTGGGTTAGGTAATAATGTTACCGATGCAACGACATTAGTCGTTGGTGATGGAGAAAATATTAGCATGGATAACTTTGAGTATGATGTTGAGAATGAAGTATTTGTGAGACCAACTCAAAATGATCCAACATTACCCTCTTTAAACCCTCTAGGATCCCCTGAAGTTTTAGAGGTTCCCAAGCATGGAAGAAACAAAAACAAAAACAAAAGAGGTAGAGCCGAGTATGAAGGAAGTTCTAGCTTAAGTGGAAACGCCTCTCAAGGTGGCGTTATGGAACAACTCGATAAACTCACGACTACTTTCGAAGAAGTTTATAGCCTTTTGGAGAAAAGAGAAAGAGAGAAAGGATACAAAACTTGGGATACCATCATGGAGATTCCAAATTTGGATGAAGATACTTGTTTGATGGCGTTTGACTTGCTTAACACAAAAACAAAAAAGGATGGCTTCTTCAAGATGACTCCTACCCAGCGAGCAAACTGGATATTCCGCAAGAAGCAAGAGCAATAGTTCTTTGGAGTTATGATGAGCACATTTGGTTATGATGCATCAACGTATCGAGCCATCTCTTAAACGACGACCAATTACTCGGACGGGATATTATTTTATACAAAATATGCTAAAGGAAGATCCACAAAGTTTTCGAGAGTTGTATAGAATGTATCCGGATGTGTTCCTAAAGTTGTGCGACATCATTAGACAAAGAACTCTTTTGGAAGATACAAGGTATATTTGTGTTGAAGAAATTGTGGCTACATTCTTGCTTATTGTTGGTCACAATAATCGGTATTGTAATGTTCGTCAAAGGTTTGGCCGCTCACACTTCACTACTAGTCAAAACTTCCACAAAACCTTGAAGGCTTTAAACACGATAGCACCACAAATGATGGTCAAATCCGGAGGTGTGCCCTATAAAATTAGGGAAAGTACAAGATTCTACCCTTATTTTAAGTTATGATTTTTTTAAAAGTTAAAGTATGAGTAAAACTGATTGATTTTGATAGATTTTTTTTTCCCTATATGACCTATATAAATTGTTTAAATTTTATTATTTTAGGATTGTACTGGTGCTATTGATGGAACTCATATTTCCGCCATGGTGAAGGGACGAGAAGTAATAAGTAGATACCGTAACCGTTATGGTATTCAATCTCAAAATGTTTTGGTAGCATGCAACTTCGATTTGGAATTCATGTATGTGCTTAGTGGGTGGGAAGGTTCGGCACATGATTCAAAATTGCTAACCGATGCATTATCAAGAAGAAATGGACTTGAAGTCCCTCAAGGTAATTATATATATATATATATATATCAACTTTTAAAAAAATTATTTTCATTATGTTCGTCATGCTAATAATAAGATATTATACTTTTAGGTAAATATTTTCTCGTGGATTGTGGATTTGCTAATCGACGCCAATTTTTGGCTCCATTACCTGGTGTACGATACCACTTAAAATATTTGGCGGTCAAGGTCGTCACCCGAGAAATGCTAGTGAGTTATTCAATCTCCGCCATGCATCATTAAGGAATGTGATTGAGAGAATATTTGGTATCTTTAAATCGCGGTTTACTATTTTCAAAACCGCGCCTCCATTCCAATTTGTGACATAAGCAGAGTTAGTGCTAGCTTGTGCTGGACTACACAATGTTCTTACGAAAGAATGTCGCTCCGATGAATTTCCTATTGAAGTATTGAAGAAGAAGATGATCAATTTCCACCATATCTTGACATGAAAGATGAGAATCTTGAATTGCTTTCTCAAAGCCAACGACAACAAAGAGCGGAAGCTAATGCTTAGAGAACTACTATTGCCGATGCTGTGTGGGACGATAGGCCGATGAATGATGATGATGAAAATGAAGATGATAATAATGATGATCAAGACAATGAGAATAATGAAGAACACATGGATGGTGAGAATCAAGAGGTTAATGATGATAACGAAATGGAAGAGTATGCTGCATTCTAATGTATTTTTTTAATTGCGTACGTACCTTTGATTAATCGGTTTAATGAATTCTTATATGGAGTTGGATAACTTGGTAACTAGGCCTCATCATGGGCCGGGCCGGGCCAAGCCCTACCCTAAAATTTAGGGCTTAGGGTAGGGTCAGGCCGGGCTTTGACTAAGTCAACAGAGCTCAGGGCCGGGCTAGGGCTTCGATATGTAAACCCTTACCCGCCCTTAAGGCCCATTCTATTAGGGTTAACAGGGCCGGGACGGGCCAGCCCTTTAAACTAGGGCCGGGCCGGGCTTTTGCCTAACTCTTATGTAATAATGTAATCAGTTATAAAAAAAAAAAATATGACAACATGCTTACTAATGCGGTATAACTTGATTAGTAGATTATACTCAAATGTACAACTTTTCAAAACAACTATATAAAAGAAGTCAAATTTTGAAAAACGCTATGAAATAGAATTTTATCTTTATGATGAAATACGGTGATGGTAAAAAAATCACTTAAATCCGACAAAATTAGAGCCCCGATCGATGCGGTCAACCTTATTTAAACTTATCTCTCTCTATGGGGAGCCATAATATCGGGAGGTAAACGTTCTCAAATTTTTACATGGATGATTACGTCTCATCTATTTGAGAGTTTAATGTTTGGAAGAGTCGACGAAACAAGGTCATCTAAAGGTACGTAATAACGTTTTCGTGTGATAAGTTTTGTGAAAATATGGTTGACTGTTTCGATCGAGCATCGAACGTTCACGAAACGAGTTGATTTTTATACTCTACTCATATTTGAATATAACGATCATATCAGACGGTCAAAATTTTCATTTTTTTAATTTAGACATTATAATGACAACATGCTTACTAATGCGGTATAACTTGATTAGTGTTCTAGGAGAATTAGATTGATAGTAAACTCTGTCTTTATTGATTGATAAGGAGGCCTTTATATAGGCATTACATCAAGTATCCCTGTGAATCAGGGATTCCCTATCTAATAAAGTATCTAGACTACTAGCCTTATTAGGACAAGACACACTACGGAAGTTACGGAATTAACCTTCCTTGAACACTCCCCCTTGTGTCGCGTCCTCAATGGTGCATGAACTGTTGCCTCGTTAAAACCTTTGCCAGTAAACAAAAACCTCTTGGGCAAAAATAAAAGCATGGTCTAAGGGAAAAGAGTACAATGCACCAACTACAAGTATGTGAGACATGCATAACTAGACTCCCCCTGAAGTCTAGACGAGAACTCCCCCTGATAGTCAATCAGTCATTGAGTTCGGATAAGCGACACATACCAATGCGCTTTACATGCTTCACAAATGTAGATTTGGGTAGAGACTTGGTGAATAGATCAGCTGCATTATCTTCTGAGCTGACTTGCTTCACTTGGATATTCAAAGTCTCTTGCTGCTGCTGATTGTAGAAGAACTTAGGCGAAATGTGTTTAGTATTGTCACCTTTGATGTATCCCAACTTCATCTGCTCAATGCATGCTGCATTATCTTCAAATATGCAAGTTGGTCCCATCGTAGTAGACTCAAGTCTACTAGACTCTCGAATGTGAGATATAACTGAGCGAAGCCAAACACATTCTTTGACTGCTTCATGTAGTGCAATAATCTCAGCATGGTTCGAGGAGGTAGCAACAAGGGTTTGTTTGGTTGATCTCCAAGATATCGCCGTATTCCCAATGGTAAAAACATAACCGGTTTGGGAACGCCCTTTGTGTGGATCTGACAAATATCCAGCATCAGCAAATCCTACCATCACATCATTTGGTGTATCTGAGTATGAGGGGGTATCGCCAAAGCCGTATCGGGACCACGACTTAGCATCCTCGGGTCCGGATATGTTGGCCGATATGGCTGCAGGATGGCGGATGGATGAGCCAAAGCCAGTCTTGGCGGATATGACTGGCGGATGGCGATCCGAGCCACGGTTTGTGCTGTTGGATGCAAGAGATCGACTAGGTGTCGAATCCTGATGAGTGTATCGATAGTACAAGCCCATGTCAAGGGTTCCTTTAAGGTATCGAAAGATGTTCTTGATTCCAACCCAATGACGTTGTGTTGCCGCAGAGCTAAATCTAGCTAACAAGTTCACTGAGAAAGCAATGTCTGGTCTAGTACACTGAGCTAGGTATAACAAAGCTCCAATTGCACTAAGATATGGATATTCAGCTCCCAAGACCTCTTCGTCATCTTCTTTCGGACGAAAGGGATCTTTGTTGATATCCAGACTTCTAACGACCATGGGAGTGCCTGTAGGATGCATAACTTTGTCCATGTTAAATCGCCTGAGCATCTTTCGGACATATGCAGATTGGTGTATAAAGATTCCACCACTTCGGTGGTCTAGTTCTAAGCCTAGGCAAAACCGAGTCCTTCCCAGATCTTTCATCTCGAATTCGGATTTCAAGTAGCTTGTGGTCTCATTGATCTCATGTAGAGTTCCAATGATGTTCATATCGTCAACATAGACGGCTATAATGGCAAATCCTGAACTTGTTCTCTTTATGAACACACAAGGGCACAACTCATCATTCTTGTATCCTTTCCCAATCAAGTAATCACTTAACCGTGTGTACCACATCCTACCAGATTGTCGGAGTCCATATAGAGATCGTCTCAACCTGATAGCAAATGAATTCGTGGTTTTTGCTCACTTGACTTGGGTAACAAAAGTCCTTCTGGCACTTTCATGTACATCTCCGTATCTAGATCCCCATAAAGATACGCTGTTACAACATCCATAAGCTGCATATTGAGTCTCTCTGAGACTACCAAACTGATTAAGTATCGGAAGGTAATAGTATCCATGACAGGAGAATACGTCTCCTCATAATCAATTCCAGGGCGTTGAGAAAAACCTTGCGCCACGAGTCGAGCTTTATATCGCTGGACTTCATCTTTCTCATTGCGCTTTCTGACAAAGACCCATTTATGTCCAACAGGCTTCACGTTCGGCGGTGTAGGCACAACCGGTCCGAATGCTTGCCTTTTCTTTAGAGAGTCTAGTTCAGCCTGGATTGCTTCTTCCCACTTCGGCCAATCCGCCCTACGTTGACACTCATCAACAGTGCGGGGTTCCATATCGTCGTCATCAATGACTTCTTAAGCAACGGCGTAGGCGAATGCATCATTATATACATGGAATTCCTTTCCATAAGATTGTGCATGCATAAGTAGTTTAGTGAGATTTCCTTGTTCTCCAACATCAACGGTGAGTCTGAGGCGTCCCCCAGATGATTCAGAGTTGATTCTTGGACATAGGTATAGTCGGAGACAATCTCGTGTGACGGCGTCACAGTATCGATGATGAACGGATCGCTTTGTGCCTGGACACATGCCCTCTTTCTAGGTACATTGTCCTTGGAACCGATTGGTCTCCCCCTCTTTCTAGGAGGTGCCGAGCCTAGGCTGCCGATGGCACCTAGGGCTGCGGGTCCGAGACCGGCGGCGGGTGCTCGCGGATGGCGAGGAATGTTGAGCCTTGCAGGTACATTCGCAGCAGGTATGGTTGATCTTGTCACTTTCACAATATCAGTAAAGGAGTCGGGCATCGTATCCGCCACCTTTTGTAGTTCCAATATGCGTTGTATTTCGGTCTCACACTGAGACGTACGGGGATCATAATGAGACATAGTGGGAGAGAACCACGTCAATTCCTGACGTTCACTAGGGACGGATGCTGCCCCATCTCCCCCTAACGGCGGGAAGGATGTCTCATTAAAGTGACAATCTGCAAATCTTGCAGTAAACAAATCAACTGTTATAGGCTCTATGTAGCGGACAATTGTTGGTGCTTCATATCCAACATAAATAGCTAATCGTCGTTGTGGACCCATCTTGGTACGCAGTGGAGGCGTGATAGGCACATATATGGCACAACCAAAAGTATGCAGATGCGAAATATCAGGCTCGTAACTAGTTACCAACTGGTACGCACTAAATGGTTGGCTGTCTGTGGGTCGTAGACGAATAAGCATAGCTGCATGTAATATTTCATATCCCCATGCCGAAACCGGCAAGTTAGTGGCCATGACAAGGGACCTAGCTACAAGTTGTAGTCTCTTATAGCGGCTTCTGCAAGACCGTTCTGAGAATGAACGTGGGACACGGGATGTTCAACTTCAATCCCAACTGACATGCAATAGTCATCAAAACACTTTGACGTAAACTCTCCAGCATTATCCAGTCTGATTGACTTAATCGGATTGTCCGGGTGGTGAGCCCGAAGCTTAATGATCTGAGCTAGGAGTTTAGCAAATGCAGCATTCCTCGTGGACAACAAAGCTACATGTGACCAACGCGTTGACGCATCAACCAGAACCATGAAATATCTAAATGGTCCACATTCTGGTGTTATAGGTCCACAAATATCACCTTGTATTCGTTGTAGGAATGAAATATTATGTTTATTATCAATAGAAAAAGATGGTCTTGCTTGAAGTTTTGCTAGTGAACAAGCTTTGCAAAACGAACGATGAGCATTAGACATCGCTATAGAAGCATGAGAAGCAGGAGGAGGCCGAACCTCTCCTTAGAGCCGAGAGGCGGCTATCGACGGCATGGCGGCCGAACCGAGGCCGAGGCGCCCTCTGTGCTTTTGTGATCTGAAAAATGGATGACCGTGGGAGCATTTCAAAATACGGATCATCAGATCACGACCCGGATGACCGAGTCTCTCATGCCAAAGCTTGTAAGCATCTGAATCGCATAAGACAACAACGTGAGATTCATTGGCTCGAATGGTTGTGAAATAACACTTCTCCACAATGCGAGTGCGCATAGATTGAGTGGAGGTGATCAACAGATATTCAGTTCCATCTTCAACATAAGTGTTAAGGTGATAGTCGTTGTCACGTACATCCTTGAAAGCTAGCAAGGTTCTTGGCGCCTTAGGCGCATATAGGGCGTCATCTACCCGAATTTCAGTGCCATTTGGCAATAAGAATTAAGCAGTGCCACGACCCTTAATTACGGGTCCAGTTCCTGTCATCGTAGATAACAACGATTCTCTTGGCGAAAAATCCGAAAACAATTGCCGATTCCTCAGAATCGTGTGAGTTGTTGCACAATCCAACAAACACTCAATCTCGCCTTGATACATCTACAAAAACAATGTAAATTGAATCAATAGTCTACTTTAGACTTTGGCGGACACTTTAAAGTAAGTGTACTGAAGCAATATATCATCACAAAATGAAGTGCATTAAGGCCAATAACAGAGCCATGGCATCGACATAACTTGAGAGAAACAGATAAGCCTTATTTTAATCACCGAATACCAACATTGAGAGTTAACATAGCCTAGGTCAGAGATTGAGACCGGACACCGTCGTAGGTGGCGTGGCCGAGCCAAGGCCGAGGCCAAGGCAAAGGCCGGGGCCAAGCCAAAGCCGAAGCTGTGGTAAGGCCGAAGCTACCCTGAGGCCGAGCCGAAGCAAGGCTAGTGGTGAGGGTCGGTCAGGCATTGAGGCAATATGATGCGACGGTTGAGCTAAATCCGAAGCATGGCGAGTCCGAAGACACGTCGTTGCCGAGCCATTGATGCAAAAGTTGCATTTGTTCGATAGGCTATCGATATTGGTTACAAAAACCGGATTCGTTGTTGAGCCAAGCTGGCGAGTGGCCATGGCGAGTGAGGCCTAGCGAGTCGCGGCCAAGCGTTGAGTGGCATTGGCGAGCGAGGCTTGGCGAGTCGCGGCCAAGCGGCTGAGTGGCGATGGCGAGCAAGGCCTGGCGGATCGCAGCCAAGTTGGCGAGTAGCCATGGCGAGCGAGGCCTGGCGGATCGCAGCCAAGTTGGCCAGTAGCCATGGCGGGCGAGGCCTGGCGAATCACAGCTAAGTTGGCCAGTAGCCATGGCGAGCGAGGCCTGGCGGATCGCAGCCAAGTTGGCCAGTAGCCATGGCGGGCGAGGCCTGGCGAATCACAGCTAAGTTGGCCAGTAGCCATGGCGAGCGAGGCCTGGCGGATCGCAGCCAAGTTGGCCAGTAGCCATGGTGAGCGAGGCCTGGCAAATCACAGCCAAGTTGGCCAGTAGCCATGGCGAGCGAGGCCTGGCGGATCGCAGCCAAGTTGGCCAGTAGCCATGGCGGGCGAGGCCTGGCGAATCACAGCTAAGTTGGCCAGTAGCCATGGCGAGCGAGGCCTGGCGGATCGCAGCCAAGTTGGCCAGTAGCCATGGCGGGCGAGGCCTGGCGAATCACAGCTAAGTTGGCCAGTAGCCATGGCGAGCGAGGCCTGGCGGATCGCAGCCAAGTTGGCCAGTAGCCATGGCGGGCGAGGCCTGGCGAATCACAGCTAAGTTGGCCAGTAGCCATGGCGAGCGAGGCCTGGCGGATCGCAGCCAAGTTGCCGATAGGCTGGCCTAATGTGTAACGCGATTTCTCGCGAGTCTCTCATTTGTCTTTGTGATTTTTTTTTTCGGATTTGAGTTAACATCACCAGAATTGTGGTGAACTCAAAATAATTATGCCATTGTAATTTGGACGCATTGAACCATTTATGCTTTCATAGGGATGTAAAAATCTCAAATCATTCATTGAATAATAAGAGAATTTTTATTGATGACAACTCAAAAGTACATCAAGGTTGTTCTAAATAGAACGACTTATCGAACAAAGTCGTGATTTATTGACTATATTATGTCAAAATAACAATCAAAATCAAACTTGAACATGTATCTCATGACCTAAGTCAAATACTTATTCATAATCCGGAGTATCATACTCCTGAGTCCTACGCTTCTTGGTAGGTTGGAAGTCATCGATGGCGAAGTTCGTATCTTCCTCATCGTATTCTTTTTCCTCAAAGTCTCCTACATAGTTTGTTTCTTGTTCTATGTATTGTTTGTGTTTCTTGTAAGCGGCTTGAATCTCTCTACTTGCTGTGCAATCGCGTTGAAGATGATTCTTAGAGCCACATTTGAAGCAAGGAGCCGAAGCATGGTTCGGCGTATGGCCACCACGCCTGGGACCGGAACCAAAACTGTTCCTCCCTCTGGGAGCGGCGGCGCCGCCACCATCCCTTGTCCAAGAAAGCTGTCGGCCACGGCCGGCGCCTCTTCTCCCTCCTCGTCCGCTACGTGTTGCTCTTGGCGTACGTGGTGGTGGTGCTTGACGTTCATGAGGTTGATGTTTTTGCTTAGAAGCTTTACCACGGGCTTGATGAGATTCCGCAATGAATTTCGGTCCTCAAGGCCTCTTATTGGTGGTAAGAATCAACTCATGGTACCTCTTCTTTCTTTGAAGCACATTCATCAAATCACTGAAGGTTTTGATAGTGCCTTTCTCACGGAGATCGCGGTACTGATGCGACAACATGGACGCAGATTCTGGGAACGTCGTGAAAGTCTTCTCCATCATATCGTCATCGGTCTTTTCGACCCCACAAAAGCTCAAATCAGATTGCAAGTTTAGCATAGTCTGATGATATTCCTGGACGGAATCAAAATCCAATAAGCGAATTTGCTCCCAATCGGACATGAGGTCTGGGAGTTGTGCGTCATGCACATTGTCGAAGCGGTCCTTGAGGATATCCCATAGCTCTTTGGGATCGGTTTTCCTCAGGTATTGCTTCTTGAGCGTTGGATGGATATGGCGCCTGAGAAACATCAGGGCTTGTGCTTTCTGTTCAGGAGAAGCTTGTAAGCTTGCATCCTCAGGAGGGTTGATGGTGGCGGTAAATCTTTTACCAATGAAGGTGTTCTCTACATCTGAGACCCACCTCTTGTATTCCTTGCCTTGGACATCCAAGATGTCAAATTCTGGACGCTGAGTGTCAGCTATCTACAGAACACAAACAGGGAGACGTTAGTATATTTGAATACTAATCAAATTTGATTGTTCTTTTAGAACAGTGCCAAGATATAACATGGTCACATAAATCGATGCTTAACGTGACTTCAAGTCACAATCGATATCTTCCCTTTGTTTTCTTTTCAAAAAGAATACGTTATGGTTCACAGTGACATCACAGTCACAAGCATAACGGTGGCAGGTAACATCACAGTTACCCCAATAAATGTTGGTACCGGGGTGATTAAATCCCCGTATACCGTCCCGAGAAGAGATAGAATCGGGACGAAGAAGCAGGGACACAGAAAGGTCCCGGAAGAAAAACAAAACCCAACTATTGAAAATTCAGAAGCGGGAACGTTTATAAAATATTTACCTCTTCAAGTGAAGCTTGATCAAACGAAACTTGACTTTTGGGGAAGCTTGTTTTCTTCGATTCTTCTTGATTTCTTCTCAGCAACGAACTAGGCTTCAAAAGCCGCTTGCTTGGCTTGCGAGCAATCTTGGTCTTCGAGGGATGCGTGCAAAGAATAGCACGCAAGGGAGGGCTGCTGGTGAGCGGGTTGGGCTGCAGGCGAGCCGGTCTGCCGAGAGGCAGAGGAGGAGCAGCTCGTAAAGGTACGGCGCAGCAGGGAGGCAGGTCGGCAGCGCAGGTACTGCCGAGAATGGACCGACGGTGCCGGAGGTAAGGACGGCGGTCGGCGGTCGGGATTAGGGTTTCAGAAAAAAAAATTTCAGAAATCAAGGTTTTAGGGTTTTAGGGCTATTAGACGGGAGGCTAGAGCAACGTGCTGATAACGTGTTCTAGGAGAAATAGATTGATATTAAACTCTATCTTTATTGATTGATAAAGAGGCATTTATATAGACATTACATCAAGTATCCCTGGTAATCAGAGATTCCCTATCTAATAAAGAATCTAGACTACTAGCCTTATTAGGACAAGACACACCACGGAAGTTACGGAATTAACCTTCCTTGAACATATATATATATATATATATATATATATATATATATATATATAAAACAGGAATAACAGAGTGAAGAGAAAGAACAACAATTGATTAAAGTGAGACACCAAAGTGGATTTTTCTCTAGGATATTTTCTTATTCTTATCATCCTACATAAATATGATCATGCAACTTTTATATTTATTTACTACAGGAGCACTCTGCACACCAAATAAAAGAATCCACATGATAAAATATGATAATGCATACATATATATCAATAATTTTGATAATGGTGCATAACTATTAGTACATAAATTTCATTTTTTTATCGACATAAAGGATAAACAAGCCAAAAACAAATATGAAATGGGCATCCATCACTGAGAACAATAAAAATAATTAAGGGCATTAATCATAGTAAAAGAATAAATCGTAAAAAAAAGAGGACAGAAAATTAATACTTTAATTACTAGATGCTCCAGTCTAAAAGTCACTCACCTGTACAAGTTTTGTCAGCTTCGGTTTTGAAAATGACAAATAACTGTCAATCTTTTCTTGTGTCTGTGGAATATTAGCCGCGGAAATGGTACCAGTCACTTTGTCAACCACCTTCTTCACTATGGTTTTGTAGGCATCTTTGCTGACTTGACCATCTTTCCATGAGGGTTTTAAAAGATCCTTCACAAACTCCGCAAGAGCAAACTTAAATGCACGAATCCCCGGCCCTTCACATCCTTGAGTTTCTTGTCCTCATCTGCCCCATCTTTATCTGTTACCTCCAAGGGACCATTTTCTGGGGAGTTGTTCTCGTCTTCTACTTTCTTCTTTTCCTCGACGCCAAGTTTTCCATCAGGCTGGTGGCTCTTGCGCCTAGGTTCTTCTACTGAAATACGAATCCGATGGTTTGTTATTTCAATAACAAACATCATGCTCATAACCAGATTCATAGAACTTGAATTAAAACCAAACTGTAAAACCAGAAACAGAACAAGAACACAGAATTTTGAAGATCAACATACCATCAGCACCCTTAATCGGATCCATCTCTGTAACTGAACCTGAAACAAGAAACAATTAGGCTAAGCCTTCTGTTAGATCACCACCACAAGCTTCTGATATGGACAGAACAATGTGCTTAAGAACGATGGGATTAACAGGGACTAAACCTTCTATTTATAAGAGATCTGTGATTCAAGAGTCCATCCATAAAGGACTACTTGAATCACAAGAAACCTAGTTAGAATCTGAATGAATCACTGCAGTATTCCTCTCATAGAATCCGATAAGATTTCCTTAGCTTTAGGAACAATACACAGTTTCCTAATGCAACTAGGAAAGCACAAATCATTATCCATGTTGAACTAGTTTCATACTTTGTTTATAATTCATGTATTCCGGATATTGTTGTAACAAGTCCATTTGTTTTTCTAACAATCTCCCACTGGACTGTTACAACAAATCATGAAAATAAAACTCCTGAAAGTATTAGACTAATCAACTTACCTAAGAGCGCGCCAGATAACAACTTGATACTTAAAACCTCATTCTCAGAACAGTCAAAATGCAGCTATACATGTAGAGCAAGAAACAGCAAACATTTTAACAAAAATGCAGAGTTTCTGTACCACCAACATACACATCTGCAATTCACATGTTCAAAAAACAGCAAAACTGATATATGCTTATGTGCATTTTACGAGTAAAAAACATATATCAAAAATCCACCTTATGTTTCCTAAACCAGAAACTCAAGCAAAACTGTTCACAAATGGCTTCCTAATGCTTGAACTGTATTTATCATAATTTACCATGATAAAAGCCATCTGATCGCAAGTACAAAAATAAAATCAAAACAGTATGACAAAATTCAGATGACTAAAACATAATGCTGCAGCAATCAACAATTTTTCTGAAAATACCTCAAATTTCTGAAAAACATCAACTGTCAATACAAAACACAATGTGTATAAACACAGCAACTTTCAAAAAACTCAAAACTGAAAATTTCTAATTTTGCTTCTAGTTTAAACTCCCACTGAACCTTAAAACTCTAGACTCGATAAAACTCCCATGTTCTTGATGTGCTCCTTGAAAACGCCAACTGCTAGAGCTTTGGTGAAAGGATCTGCGAGCTGTGAATTTGTGTTAATACTGAATATACTGACTTCTCCTCGTTTCACTCTTTGTCTAACATCATAGTACTTCAAATCAATGTGTTTTGAATTACTAGACCTTTTGTTATTTTTACAGAAGAACACAGCTGCTTCATTATCACAATAAATCACAAGTTTGTCTTCAACTATGTGACTCAAAACCTCAGTTTGAATCAGAAAATTTCTAATCCAAAGTCCCTCACACATGGTCTCATAAACTGCAATATACTCAGCTTGCATTGTAGAAGTGGTCACCAAGGTCTGCTTCATGGTTTTCCAGGCTATAGCTCCTCCAGCCATCATGAAAACATATCCACAAGTTGATTTATTAGATGTAGGATAATTCCCAGCAAAGTCAGAATCTGAATATCCTGTGAGATTTAGATTTTCCACATGTCTATATACCAGCATATTACTCTTAGTACCCTGCAGATATCTCAAAACTTTCTTTCCTGCAACCCAATGCTCATGACTAGGGTTTGACTGAAACCTAGACATGATCCCAACTGCAAAGGCCAAATCTGGTCTGGTGCAGACTTGAGCATACATTAAACTACCAACAAGTCTAGCATATGGTTTAGAATCCATAGCTTCTTTTGCATCCTGAGACTTGTTTTTAGTTAACTTGTCTCCTTTAGACATAGGTACTTCACCAGTTGAACACTTTTCCATATTGAATCTTTTCAGGACTTTAGAAATATAATTCTTCTGAGACAGACCTAAAAGCTTGCGAGTTCTATCTCTTTTAATCTCTATTCCAAGTACATATGAAGCCTCACTTAAATCTTTCATGTCAAAATTCTTTGACAGAAAGCTCTTGGTATCCTTTAGCATTTTTACATTAGTGCTGGCCAAGAGTATATCATCAACATATAGTACAAGAAATATGAAATTATTTCCAGAGACCTTCAAATAAACACATTCATCAACTATGTTTTCAGTAAATCCAAAAGAAGAGATTACTGAATCAAACTTCTTATACCATTGTCTAGAAGCCTGCTTTAATCCATAAATGGATTTCTTTAACCTGCAGACTAAGTGCTCACTGCCAGCATTGACAAAACCCTCTGGTTGTTTCATATAGATCATCTCATCCAAATCACCATTCAAGAAGGCTGTTTTAACATCCATTTGATGAAGTTCCATATCAAAATGTGCCACTAAGGCCATAATAATTCTAAAGGAATCTTTTGTTGAAACTGGTGAAAAGGTTTCTGTGAAATCAATTCCTTCTTTCTGTGTAAAGCCTTTGGCTACAAGTCGTGCTTTATGTCTTTCAACATTTCCAGATGCATCTCTTTTGGTTTTAAATACCCATTTGCAGCCTATAGCTTTCTGGTTTGGATTTGGTTCAACTAGCTCCCATACTTCATTATTATCCATTGACTTTATTTCTTCTTGCATTGCAATCTGCCACTGCATAGACTCTGAACTTTCTATTGCTTGAGCAAAACTGGTGGGATCATTGTCATCTGAGCAATCTATTTCTACTTCCCCTTCATTAAAATAGACATGATAATCACTGTTTTCCCCATATTTTGGTTTCTTGGCTCTGGTGGACTTTCTAAGCTGAGGAGGTGGATTTTGTTGATTTACAGGAAGGTTCTGTTCCTCTATGTTCTCTTCTGGTTGATTCACTTGAGGCTCATGCTGAACTGCAGGTTCAGCTTGATCCTCATCCATTTGCATTTCTTGATCAAAAAATTGATCTTCTGCATTGGTTTCTGTTAAACTTTCAGAGGCTAGATTATTGGTTTTGAAAGGTAAAGCTATTTCCATATCTTCATTTAGCATAATTTCTTCAAAGTCTGTAGATAAATCTTCAAGCTTTGTATTATGCACTTTTTCACTCAGAAACTTTACTTGATGTGTTTCAAAAATCCTAGGTGAATGTTTAGAAGAATAAAGCTTGTACCCTTTAGACTTATCTGGATAACCAATAAAATAGCAGCTAATTGTTTTCGGATCAAGCTTATTAATATTCGAGTTGTAAACTCTTGCTTCTGCATGGCATCCCCAAACATGGCAATGATGTAGACTTGGTTTTCTTCCAGACCACAATTCGAATGAGGTTTTATTTATAGCTTTACTTGGAGTTCTGTTGCAAATATAATTTGCTGTTTTTAAAGCTTCACCCCATAGAAATTTAGGTAGGCCAGTGGTGCACATCATGCATCTGACCATATTTAAAAGTGTCCTATTCTTTCTCTCAGCAACACCATTCTGTTGGGGATTGAAAGGTGTTGTGTATTGAGCTTTTATGCCTTGTTCCTCAAGAAACAAAGCAAAAGGACCCTTAGATTGGCCTTTCTCTGTGTATTTTCCATAAAACTCTCCCCCTCTATCTGATCTTACTGTTTTGATCTTCCTTTCCAGTTGGTTTTCTACCTCAGTTTTAAAAACTTGAAAAGCTTTTAAAGCTTGAGATTTCGCAGAGAGTAGAAAAACGTAACAGAATCTGGAGTGATCATCTATAAATGTGATAAAATACACATTTCCACAGATAGTCTTATGCTGAAAAGGGCCACAGATATCAGTATGGATTAATTCAAGTAGATTTTGGCTTCTATATGCAGTCTTTTTCCTCAAGTTTGTGAGTTTTCCCTTATAGCATTCCACACATTCATTTAAGTCTGAAAAATCTAGTTCTGGTAAGATATTGTTTTTTATCAGAAGTTTCAGTCTTTCTGCAGAAATATGGCCAAGTCTTCTATGCCACAAAAAGGCAGACTTTTCATTGATTTTAGTTCTTTTAACACCTGTTAAAGTGTTAGGACTTTGTGTGCATTCTGGTTGTTGTGTTCTTTCTGTTTCAACAAAAGAAATTTCTTGTTGAGGTGTAGAACAATTGAGCTGTAAATAACCATTCATTATTGCACCAGAACCAATATTCATAGAATTTCTTGAAATAATTATTCCATTATCATCAATCAAAAGTCTACAACCAGCATTGACCAAAAGACTAACCGAAACTAAATTCCTTCTAATGGAAGGTACATAAAAAACATTTTCTAAAACTAAAAATCTTCCAGAACCAAAACTGAGCCTTAGCGTGCCTATTGCCTTGACTGCTACTCGCATGCCATTTGCTACTCTTAGGTTGATTTCATCATTTTTTGGGGTTCTCTTCTTTGTGAATCCCTGCAAAGAATTAGTTATATGCACTGGAGAACCAGAATCTAACCACCAGCTAGTAGGTTCAACATTTAAAAGGTTAATTTCTAAAGCAAAAATCTGAGAAAATTGCTTACCTTTCTTAACCAACCAATTCTTGTAACCAGTACAATCCTTCTTCATGTGTCCTATCTTTTTGCAAAAATAGCACTTGAACCGGAATGGTTTTGTTTCTCCTGAGGTTGAAGCTTTAGTGATGGTTTTGACAGGTTTAAGCTTGTTCTGGGGCTTTTTCTTCTGAGGCTTTTCAACAAGGTTTACTGTAGTGCTAGGTTCTCCTTGTTCTTTCTTGATCCTAGCCTCTTCATCACAGCATATAGAGATCAACTCATCTATGGACCAGTTTTCCTTTTGAGCATTATAGCTAGTTCTTAAGTGGCTATAGCTGCTAGGGAGTGTATCAAGTACATGATGTACTATCAACTCATCTTTAACTCCCTGCCACATTTCCCTTAGTCTAGCATTGATGTTTACTAGCTTTAGAATATGCTCTCTAACTGATCCGGATTGAGAAAATTCTATACTATGATATTCCTTATTCAGCCTAGCAATTTCAGACTTTTCACTTTCTTTAAATTTTGCTGCAATAGCATCCATGAAATCTGTTGCTAAGTCTGGTTCTGTAATGCTGCCCCTTATGGTGTTTGACATAGAGGTTTTGATAAGGTTTTTAGCCATCCTGTTTGACCTCATCCACTTCCTGTAATGGTCTTTAACTTCCTTAGAATCTTCTCCAGCTGGTACCTCTGGCATGTCTTCATAGAAACAGTAATCCATGTTATCTTGCACACTCATATAGTTTTCTATCGATTCCTTCCAGGCTCTATAGTTTGTTCCAGTGAGTACCAAAACAGAATTTAGGTTCACATAATGTTTTCCTAGAAGCAAAAGAAGAAAAAGAAACTTAGTGAGTTCTTATTTTGTAAGGCTTTATTGAGTTTTTAGTGTTTTATGAAATTTGTTAGCTTATTCAAAAACAAGCAATTCAGAAGCAAAAAACAAAACCAACAGAAAACACATGATTCTATACATATACTTGCATCTTTCAGTCCATAAACCATAAAACAATATTTAAGCAACACTTTTGAGTAGAAGCTAAATATTCTGTAAGTCTTGATCAATAAGCCATGTCAAACCAAAATATGTTATACAGGAAAAATAATCCACGTCTTTGGACAGAAGAAAATTTTTTATGTATCCAGAGATAATTTAGTTTGATATGCATATTGCTGTTTTGAGTTCTAAAGACATAATCTGTCACTTCTTTGGAAGATACAATGATATGATTTTAGAACTCAAAACACAATTATCAATCTGTTTTTATTGTCATATGTATTCTCTTGACATCAATGAGGAATGCTTTGTGCAATATGCTCATTGATATCAGCAGAATACTACAAAATTGATGATTTCCATCTTTATGCTTTCTAACCAGAATTCGTCTTTGTAAGAAAACTTGTAAGGAAATCCCATCATCAGTAATTTCATAAGCCTATATAAAACTTAAGGAGATCATAATAAGCTTAATAGAGCCACAGACATATCTTCATCGATTCAATCCAATTCCATAGAGTATAACCTGTATTGAAATTTCATCCAGCCACAGAACAACACAAATTCCCAACTTATGTGCACGCTGGGAGTGCTCTAGGGTTCTTATGCATATATATACATATAATTATTGTAGTATAACATGCTTGAATTGAAATTGTTTACGAAAAACCTGGTTTTTGCTTTTTCCCAAAATTTTCTGCAGAAAGGTTTTTAAAGCGGAAGCATCTCTGATTGCAGTATTCACGTTGATCTTGGCTTCTTAATCCATGGCTGTGTTGGAGTTGAATTCCTTACAAGACGCAGAGCATCTCTGGCTTTTCTGGTTCATCCCCTTCCCTATCTGCTTTTTGCAGAAATCGACCGTTAGGGGCCAACGGCTATTTCTGCAGTTTAAAAACCTTTGCTTCGGGTCGGGTATGAACCGGGTCAGCCTGTTTGCACATGGGTTGCCAAGAACACGATCCGAAAAACAAAACCAGAAAATTCTCTTGTTCCTTTAAAATTGGTTTTCTTAAATACTTTGTTCAACCGATTTTATGATCACAGATGTGCTCTGATACCAATTGTTATTTCAATAACAAACATCATGCTCATAACCAGATTCATAGAACTTGAATTAAAACCAAACTGTAAAACCAGAAACAGAACAAGAACACAGAATTTTGAAGATCAACATACCATCAGCACCCTTAATCGGATCCATCTCTGTAACTGAACCTGAAACAAGAAACAATTAGGCTAAGCCTTCTGTTAGATCACCACCACAAGCTTCTGATATGGACAGAACAATGTGCTTAAGAACGATGGGATTAACAGGGACTAAACCTTCTATTTATAAGAGATCTGTGATTCAAGAGTCCATCCATAAAGGACTACTTGAATCACAAGAAACCTAGTTAGAATCTGAATGAATCACTGCAGTATTCCTCTCATAGAATCCGATAAGATTTCCTTAGCTTTAGGAACAATACACAGTTTCCTAATGCAACTAGGAAAGCACAAATCATTATCCATGTTGAACTAGTTTCATACTTTGTTTATAATTCATGTATTCCGGATATTGTTGTAACAAGTCCATTTGTTTTTCTAACATGGTTATCATCTGACGGCTTTTCTAGTTCTCCATCAACACTTGTCTTCCCCATGCTATTTAGCACGAGGCACGCAGAGTTGTTACTGTGGTCTTGCTTCTGAGACAACATGGCTGGATCTAGCCGAATAGCTGAAAGCTGGTCAGAAGATCCTTCAGATTTGGGAAAGGGAGGAGCATTCAATGCATTCTGAGAATTTAAAGCAGCATAAAGCTGTGGAAGCTGATCTCCACTCCCCAAGAACTGAGCCAGAGAGGCTGAAAGATTGGTAAGTTGTGTGAAATCTTTACCACCTACAACATTAGGCACTGGAGGAAGGACAGTAACTAGTGATGTATTTGAATCCCCTATATCTAACTTGACTACAGATTTCCTCTGGGTAGATAGTGTATCTTGTGGATTTACAAGACCTCCTTGGGCGTCAGCTGGGATAGGTGCTTGACTTTGCCCAATTGTGGTCAAGCCAGGATACGGAAAAGCAGTTGAACTCTGCACACTATGGTCAAAGGTTTGGTGTGACATGATATTTGCAGAAACGTTGAGGTCAGTGTGAGTGCTAGTAGTTCTATCAATTGCATTTTTGCTATCATGTGGCAATCCTGCAGAACCACCTTCCCTTTTGTCCTGGTTGTGTAGATAATTAGATCTCTCAATTTCTCAGTTTTATCATCTCTCTCTCTCTGTCTGTGTGAGGGTTTTGAGTTTCTTGTGAGGTCGAGTCGTCGAGCTTAATTGAGTTCCTAATCTTAATTCGTTTTTAGAGAAAAATGTGAATACACGAATAACTGCTAATATATAAGCTATTGAAGTTATGCTTCGATGATCGATCAGTACTAATTATATGCTTCGATCACTGCCTCGACCTATTTCGAACGCGGCCACACACAAAAAATAAGTACATGTTTGTTCTTTGTTCTTTGCTACGTATCTTGTTGTTGCTGGATCCTCACGATAGCCTTGTGTATCATGTTGGAGCATGCCATAGCTAGATCTGGCAAAAGTTAAATTCTCTCCTTCTGTGAGAAACGAAAAACGGGAGAGGTAATAGAACAAATATACCAACTTCATAATGACATGAAGAACCCGAACTTCGACTGGTACATCGATCGTATCTCCTCCGTTGATGCTCATCTAATCACTTCTGAGTTTGATGCGTTCATCAAGGCATGATACATACCACGTACGTACATATAGAGATCTAAGTCATTTAACTCCAAAGGCCAAGAACTTAAGTTGCTGTACCACAAGTACTACAATGCCGTCGTAATCACTCATTCAGCCATTACTAGCTAGCTAGTATGGTATTGATATAGTGCCATGGAATTCACCGGAGGACGCCAAAATTAAAAGAGCTAGCTCAGAGAACTGATGAGATCATGCTTGTCGTTGGAGAGGAATAGAGATGGGAGTCGATCAAGATCGAGAATGAGAAGTTGCTAAGTCGTAATAACCCCATTATTAACCCTATTGGCAGCGATTTCGCACAATATAATACTTGTTAATGAAAGATGACATTTTATAAACGGTCAGAATTGTCTGAGAAGAGGAGTAATCACATAAACAAGTACAGAAACTGTATAATATTTTAGGATATTTACTTTCCTTGTATGTATAGGTAGATTATTCTGTGTAATGTTATGATATATTTTCCTTATAGATATAAATTTGTATTCCTATATATATATATATATACCTCCTTATGGAGAAGAATCACTACTAGATCCGAGGGCATAGCCGACGAAAAAATTTTCGTCGACTATGCCAAAATTTCGTCGTCTATACCTTCTGCCGACGAAATTTTCGTCGGCTATAATTCGTTGGAAAAACGCCGTCGGCTATACCAATGGCCGACGAAAAAAAGGAAATCGTCGGCTATATGCGAGTATGGCCGACGACTTTACCGACGAAACATCATTTCGTCGACCAAACCTTGGCAAAATATCCGACGAAATTCGTCGGGTATTTTCAAGTATGGCCGACGATATCGTAAACAATAGCCGACGAAATTCGTCGGCTATTTGTTCTGAACTATAGCCGACGATTTCATCTATTTCGTCGGTTGTTCCGTCGAAATATATTAATATTTTAATAGGCATTAATTAGTTATAGCCGACGAAATAATGTCATTTTCGTCGGCTATAAGACTTATAGCCGACGAAATTTGGTAAAAATCGTCAGCTATAGTGCTTATAGCCGACGAAATAATGCCAAAATCGTCGGCTATTCGTACATTTGGTGAAAAAAAATTAAATTATTTTCTAAATTACCATTCCAAGCAACCTGCAAATCACAAAAACAGTCCATGCATTTACACCAACAAGAAACACGTCTAAATGACTTATTATTTAATTTGTTCCAATATACATAAAATATAACCCTAATCATCACCTAAACCACTAAAGTCTACGACGTCATTCCCAGCATCCTGCTCTCCATCATGCTCGTCATCCTGCTGACCGAACTCGGGAGGTTGAGGCATTGGAGGTTCAACTAACGGCTGAAACGGGGGCGGAGGTGGAAGGCTTTGTTGTTGTGCGGCGAACATCTCATACCACCAGTTTTGTTGGCCGGCGTAGTTGAGTCGCCGAATTCTCTCGCATTCAGCATTCCAACTGGACAGATCTAAATAATGCTGCTGTGTTCTGCGGTATTGCTCCTATGATCTCTGGAACTCGGCCGCCAACCTTGCATTTTCTTCGGCCAATCTCCGCACTTCCCCCCTCACATGTTGGCTCTGCCCACCTCCCTTCTTTTGACCTCCCTTAGTGGTCTTCAGGAGCCCTAGTCCAGAAATTCCTAAACCCCGGCAGTAGTAGTTGTTTGAGCGGTTTGGGAAGGCTGCGTCGAATATCCTCGCTGCCGTTTGGACATTGGACCGGTCGACCTGGCGCAGGGCTTCTTCCAGATCTGCCTCTGAAATGTTCGGTTGTGTCTCCCGAACTACTTGCTGGAACACCTCTTCTTCGGCCCGGTTCACCCTCTCCTAATTGGACGGGAAAAAAAAAATTAATATTCTAACAAATATATAATTAAGTAAAATTAATAATTAAAATTTTAAAATTGTAATGAACGACTTACGAGCTGTTCTGTCGCTTGTGGATAAGCGATCTTGAACGTCTCCACGTACGGGTTGCTATCAGGATGATCTCTAAGCGTCTCCTCCTGATATTGTGCAAACGGCCTAGAACCAGCATGATGGGGGGTTGTGTTCCGGCGGCGGTTCTCAGAGTTTATCCGAGAACGTTGCTTCAAACAAATAATAAAATGTTAGAAAAATGCATAAAAAAATATTAGTGTAATAATTATAAAATAATTAAACTAATAATTAAAATTTTAACAAAATAAATATTTGTAATGAAGTTTAGTATTTACCTGCATAACTGGGTTGTTGAAGTCTACTGTCTTCAACCAACGCCACTCGTACTCCCTGAACATGAACTCCCTGGGAGTACCCATACGACCAAGGTTGTCGTATTCGTTATAGTGGGAACGGAGCTCGTTCTTCCACTCTTTGAACCTACGAAAAAAACAAAAGTGCAATAGAAATATTATTATAATCATAAAATATTAATAATTATAAGATGAGGAATTCCCAACGTACCTCGAGTTCTGCACGCTGTCCACCCAATCCCGCTTGTGTTCGGCAATCTCAAAGAATGTCTGAAAAATAATATTTTATTAGTTTTACAATTGTAATAATACCGAAAATTATTAAATATTACGATAAATAAATTAAATTTTTTAAATTACTCACCGACGCGGCGTTGTTCACCTCCCTCTTTATCTCTTCGGGCACATCAGCCCACCGGGTCCACAACATAGGGACTCTGTCCCTAATCAGTGCCCCCACGCAACCCGAGTAGTCGCGTTTTTTCTTCCCCTGAACCTCCTGATTAGGAGGTTCGTTGATCTGGATCCTCCCCCTCAGATCAACAGTTCTCCTGAGCGTGTCAAAACATATGACACCTCTCGTGTTCCTTGTTGAACTGTTAGCGGCAGTCCCTATCACAAAAACGACGATTGGTTAATAAAATTAAATATTAGTGCGTTAATTTTAATAAAACATTTAATTAATAAAATCGAATGTTACCTGAACTCGATGACCCGTCTGTCGACTTTCCTTTTCTCCTCGCCGAAATCAGGAGGTCAGGGTTCTCAAATGGCTGATGCTGGTATGCCTCCGCAGCACTCACGTACTGAGGCATATCAGGCCATATGGGCACACCACGATAGTCGACCTCCGGTATCGCAGGAATGTTGTACGGGAGGTACAGCTGGTTTGGGAGAGTAGGACCGTCAGTCGAGTCACCAGCAGACGTCGTCGAACTCGTCATCGGCTCCCGATGAACCTCAGGCATATGAACCTGAGGAACGTCTGCAGCTATCTCGTCCTGAAATAGCTGCCGACTGAACCTCGGAGCATCTGGCCCGACAGGCGGAAGTGAACTGCTCAACGGCCGCCCCGCCTAGAGAAGGGTCTGGTGCCGAGAACTCATACTCCTCCGCGACTGGGATGAATCCACAGTCTTCCGCGGCTGGGAGGAATCCACACTCTTCCGCGGCTGGCTGGTGGTCCTCTCAGGCTGGCTAAGGGTCCTGTCGGAGTCTGCGGAACCGGCGGAACTTCCAGAACCTCTCGATCTGGAACGACGGCCTGACCTTCAACATATAATAGTTTCAAATCGATGAGACGCAACTAATCGTATAAAAATTTTCCTCAAAATATTTACCGACCGTGAGGCTACCCATAGGAAAACGGGAGTAAAAAACAGTTAACCGCAACATTCGGCACGCAGATTTTGTCGGAATCGTGTCATTTTTCAACCGTAGACGTATTTCATTATTTCGGTCATATCTTATTTCACGACACATTTGCATTTGAAGAGTGTACGTATAGTAACTATTTGAAACTATACATTCACTTAAACACTTAGTAAACAAGTTAAGGAACATTAGTGCATATGTTCCGATTTTGAATCTAAAACTTTGGAAAATCTATTCCAACCGTCAGATATCACCGTTAAGATTAAATACATGTATGAAAAAAAATCCAACTACATCTGACAACGTTAAAGGCTCGATCGGGACGGTCAACCGGGTGAGTCAACCCTTTAAACGCTTAGAAATGGAAATTGGCCTGTGTAAATGACGTTTTTTGGCCTGACCTTCAACATATAATAGTTTCAAATCGATGAGACGCAACTAATCGTATAAAAATTTTCCTCAAAATATTTACCGAACGTGAGGGTACCCATAGGAAAACGGGAGTAAAAAACAGTTAACCGCAACAGTCGGGACGCAGATTTTGTCGGAATCTTGTCATTTTTCAACCGTAGACGTATTTCATTATTTCGGTCATATCTTATTTCACGACACATTTGCATTTGAAGGATGAAGCAATGGGTTGTCGATAGTGATAGAAAATGGAAGGTGGTCTGTTTTTTTTTTTTTTTTTTATCATAGCCGACGAAATCAAACCTAGTACTCGTCGGCTATTCTTTTGTCGTTTTCTATCTAAAATAGAATATATATTTTTCAATATAGTTATGACCGACGAAATAATGCATTTTTCATCGGCTATTATGAGTATAGCCGACGACATAACGTGTTTTTCGTCAGCTATTCTTTGAAAAAAATAAAAAAATCAGTGGGTTTACACCTCTCGTATTCCTATGTCCTGTTCATATATAACCAAAATTGAACAAAAAAAAACACTGAAACCCAGCAGTCAACATATTTCAAATTTTTTTTTTAAGGGGTTTGGAACCCAGCCTATGCTGGGAGGCTCATCCCCACGCCCGTTCATTAGAAAAGAGTGGATTACAAATGAAAAGATTACATCATCTGAATTACTTAATCCGTCGGATTGTAATCGGAATCATCGGATGAGTCTTCTTCGGTTTTTGAATTGCTCGATAGGGGCAATCTATGTCGTTCCTCACCACTAGAGTCCTCGTTAGTTTCTTCATTTGGATCAACATCAACAAGCAGTGGCTCTTCACGTCGAATTCGCACCGGCGTGTCTAGGCGAATAAAAGAGGAGTCAGGAATACCGTTTGAGTTGGGCTCTTAATACGCGGTGCCCCCTTTCTCGTTCTCTTCAGCCACTCCAAGTGTAGACGCCCGGTAAATGTTGCGATGGTGGATAGTGTTGACTACTTTCCACGGGTCACCCTTGGCGAGATCATCAAGATAAAACACTTGTTTCACCCATGTGGCTAAAACGAATGGGTCGTCCTCATACCATGATGTACTAGTGTTCACAGAAGTTATGCCGTACTGATCGGTTTTCATGCTCTGCGGCCGTGTGTGTCAAACCATCTACACTTGAAAAGGTGCACTTTCATGCCTTCCCTGTAATGCAGTTCCACAACTGAATGGAGAACACCGTAATAGTCAACTCCATCATCCCCACCATGTGCCATAACCCCTGAATTTTGTGTTTTCAGTCTGAGGTCTCTCTCTTCACATCGAAATAACACACCATTCACCTTGCACGTCGCATAAACTTTTGAATAGACCGGCCTCATCGCTAGAAGTCTGAGTTCGTGCGACCAATTTGGGTGATTATCATTTTTAATAAGGTCCATCTGCAACCATCAGAATCAACTATAAATATGAATAATTATACACAATAATATATAAACACGTATAGAATAGTGTTAAAGTTACGTACCCAGCGGCCGAAATACTCTGCGAATGTCCGGTTGTGGTAATCGAGATCACCTCCTACTTGTTCACAGTTTAGATGCATGTTCTTCCAAAACTGAACTTCTGGCCAGTTGATTAGTACCCACCAATGTGCAATGGCTACCTCATAATCTTTCAACACTTAGGAAACTGGCATGTTTCCACTGAGTACAACATCGTCGGAGAGTATGGAAAGATTGAACTGTGAAGGTACATCTTCCGGTATGCTTTCCTGTAACGCTCCTAAATACAGCTTCATGTAGGTGACGCACTCGTGCGCAATATATGCTTCAGCTATACATCCTTTAGGTGCGGATCTGTTTTGGACAAAATCACCGTATTGTCCAAGTTGCCTATAAATCAAGTTTTTAAAGTGTTATGATAATACATTAATACTATGTCACATATATTGATGAGGAAATTAACATAAGGTGTAAAATACGTACCTTTCCATCGGATACATCCAAGTGAAGTGCATAGGACCGGTAAGCAACAACTGCCGAGGAAGATGGATCATGAGGTGAGGCATGATGTCGAAAAAATTTGGAGGAAATATCATCTCAAATTTACACATGATATGAACGATGTCTTGTTGCATTTCCCGGAGGTCAGATTTTCTCACTTCCCGTGTGCATACCTTCTGGAAAAATCTTGTCAACGCTACTAACGGCTCCACAACGTGACGGGGAAGGAACGGTCGAATGAAAACAGGGAAGAGACGTTGTAGCAGGATATGATTGTCATGACTTTTCAACCCGTAAAGATTGTTGAATTGTCTGTTCACACACTTGGCTATATTTCCAGCAAAGCCTGAAGGATACTTGGCCCGACTTATCCAATGGAAAATTTCTGGTTTATGCTCAGGCTTGACGGTGTAAGGAGCTTGAGGCATTTTTCTCTTCCCTTGTTTCAACCATAGTTGTTTTCTGATATTCATGTTTTGCAGATCAGTGCGAGCCTTAGGACCGTCTTTCGTCTTCCCCTCCAAGTTCAGCGTTGTGCCCGCCACACTTTCAGAAACATTTTTTTCTATGTGCATAACGTCTAGGAAGTGACGGATCAGCAACTCACACCAGTACGGGAGTTCCCACAATATGCTCTTATGTGTCCAGAATTTGTACTCCTCAGGTCTTTCAGGTATTTCCACTACAATATCGGGATGATTTCTGAGGGGCCCAAAATCGTACTCATTAAGCACTGCTAAAATTTCTCTTCCCGTCCATCTTCTGTGAGGACCACCGTGTTCTTCGGTTCCATCAAATGCGGCGGACTCGTAACGCCAGTGGTGATCCGCCAGAAAGAACACACGATGACTCATTCTGCATATCTTGTTGCAATGAGGGGTGCTCCCATAATCGATGAGGCACTCTGGACAAGCCTTGTATCCCCTAACAACGCTGCCCGACAACTCCCATAAGCAGGAAAATCACTGATGGTACCAATAACCATGGCATGCATCTGGAACGTCTCCTCATTGTACTTGTCAAAAGTGGGATGACCAACGTCCCACAATACCTTAAGCTCTTCAATCAATGGTCTCATATACACATCGAGACATTTCCCTGGGTAACCAGGCCCCGGAATCAACAACGTCAACATATTATATTCCTTCTTCATGCACATCCACGGAGGAAGGTTGTAAGGTACCAAAACCACCGGCCATATACTGTATGAAAGACTCATGGTGCCGAAAGGGTTGAACCCGTCGGTTGAGAGCCCGAGCCTGACGTTTCTGACATCTGACGCAAAATGAGGAAACTCATTGTTTATATGCTTCCAAGCCGCTCCGTCAGAGATGTGTGTCATGATATCTGCGTCTCCCGCGTCCCGCTCACCGTGCCATCTCATAGCTTTTGCGGTGGTTTCTGACATGTACAACCGCTCAAGCCTATCTCTCAACGGAAAATACCGAAGCACTTTCACAGGTTTCCTATTGCCTGCTCCCGTCAACTTATATCGGTCAGACAGACATATCGGACATGCGTCAAGGCTAGCAAGGTCATTCCCTTCTGCATCTTTACCCCAGAAGAGAACGCAGTCAAATGCGCATGCATGGATCTTAATGTAGGAAAGCCCTAGATCTTTGAGGATACTTCGGACCTTACGGTGATTGGTAGGATTACGATGACCCTCCTCCAACAACGAAGAAGTGTACTGTAGATATTCATCCACTTGCCTGATGCTCGATTTTGTCTCGACTTTAATCCTCATTACCTCCATCACACTTTGAAGAACTGTCTTCTCAGAACTTGAAGACACAGGGGTCTGTTGCAATGCAATCAGTTTGTTGTACTTGTCAAAGGCAGCAGTGTTGACAACTTGTGGGAACGGCTGCACCGGGTCCTGCATATATTGTTCCCCACGTACACCGCTTTCAAAAGGAAACACGTCGTTGAGGAATGCCATTGTTGGATCGTTGGATGTACTACTACTGCCCGCCTAAAAAAACTGCCCATGATCATGCGATCCATCTAATGATAGCTCACCGTGATATATCCAACGTTTGTACTTCGGCCAAAACCCATTACTCTTTAGGTGCTCCCATACTATCCTAATCGGAAATCGACACATATCACTGCGACACTTACATTTCTTGCACGGGCAATAATGGTATTCCTTCCCGTTTGCATTTTCCTCGACGAACTGCAAAAAATCCACAACTCCTGTAGTGTATCGTCGTTCATGCCTTGGAAACGAAATCCATATATAGCCTGATAATAATATATATGTATAACTTTAATTAATAAGAAATTAATTAACACATATATATTACAATATATATTATTATCAACATCAACTCATATATATATATACCATTAATTAACAACCATTATTTAAGTTCATTACACTATCAACAACCATTAATTAACATATTTATATATATTTTAACACTAATTAAAATAACATCAAATTAAAACACATAATTAAACTCTAACTGAAAATCAACTCAACTACAACTCAAAATCAACATATATACATACATTCTAACACTAAAACAACAACAAAACAAAAAATCACTTACTATATCAAAATCACTAAAACTCAAAATCAACTCAACTAAAACTCAAAATCAACATATATACACATATACGTACCTATATATAGCTCCACAATGTAAGAGAGGACGGATTTCAACAATACCCACAGATTTTTCACTCTTTCTCCCGTTTTTTTTTCGGTTTATTTGAAATGAGCAGCTTCTGTCCAGATCTGAAAATATAAAGACTTATAGCCGACGAAAATTCCAATTTAGTCGGCCAAACTTTCTAAAGTTTTCGTCGGCTATACTTTAAGAGAAAGGCCGACGAAAATTCAAATCGTCGGCCATTCTAGGGGTATAGCCGACGAAAAATATTTTTTAGTGACGACCGAAAAAATCGTCGGCCATTCTTGGGGAATAGCCGACGATTTTTTATTTTTAGCGACGAAATAAAAACTCGTCGGCCATTCTTGGGAATAGCCGACGAAAAAATTATGTCGTCGGCCTTTTTTTTCCGTCGGTAATAGTCTTTTTTCTGGTAGTGAATAATAATTAAGACAATATTCAATCATTCTTTTCTACTTGGCATCAGAGCCAGCACAAACACAAAGTAACACCACAAACCCTATACAAATTTCCGCTGCAAACTTCCACAAAAAAATACAAAACTCAAATCCCACAAAAAGCACAAAAACATAACTCAAATCCCACAGAAGCACAAAAGAAAAAATTAGGAGCACAATACAAATTCTCACACCAAAACAAACACAAACGCAAAGCAAGAAACAAAAGAAGGAGCAGCCGAGCCAGCCAGCCCAGCCGACCCAAGCCGACCCTATGTCCGCACAGCAGGACTTGTCCCCTGCCTTTTCCTGACACCCGTGGACCCCAGCCAGTCCTCTGTCTCCTCTGCTACAAAGCAGCAGGCCTGCCTCCTCTAATTTTAGCCGCTTCTTCTTGTCTCTTGACGACGTGGGACTCAAGCCCGAGCCAGCAACATCATAAACAAGAACAATTTGTTCCAGTATCCGAATTTCTGATGGCAAAAGACAGAGTTATTTCGAACAGGTCTTGGATAATTGATACAGGTGCATCGGACCAAATGACTAATGACCCTAGTCTCTTGACTAAAATTAAACCTCATTCTCAAAATGTTGTGTCTACTGCTGATGGTACATTGTTTTGTTCTCTTATCTGAGACTTTAACTCTTGAGTCTGTCTTAGTTGTCCCATCACTAGCATATAATCTCCTATCTGTTGGTCAGATTATTATAGCTCTTGCATGTATTGTCACTTTCTATCATTCCTTCTGTGTGTTTCAAGACATTCTGACCAGGCGAATTCTTGGTTATAGTGTAAAAAGGGGGAAATTATACTACTTGGATCTGACAGAGACTGGAGAAAAACATAACCATTTTTTTGGGAAAGCTAATCAGGTTCATGGCGTCGTAAGTGGAAGAGAAGCTGTGTGGCTATGGCATCGTCGCCTAAGCCACCTAAACTTCCATTATCTCAAGAAGCTGCAACCTCAGTTATTTTCTAGTGTCAACGCTTCAGATTTCCATTGTGACACTTGTGAACTGGCCAAGAGTCACCGTGTTTCATATTCACCAAGTCTTCACAAAAGTCTGGTTCCTTTCATGAAGATCCACTCCTATGTATGGGGCCCTGCGAAAATCCCTTCACTATGTGGTGCTCGGTATTTTGTCACATTTATTGATGATTGCACGCGCATGACATGGGTGTCTTTATTGAAACACAAGAGCGATGTTTGTTCCCGGTTCAAAGAGTTTCACAAGATGGTGTCTACACAATATCAACAGACTATTCGTGTTCTCCAATCTGATAATGGTGGAGAATATGTGAATGGCCCTATGCAAGAGTTCACTCGATCTCAAGGAATTCAGCATCAAACTTCAAATTCTTATACTCCTCAGCAAAATGGATTGGCAGAATGGAAGAATCGGCAGTTACTTGAAGTTGTTCGTGCCTCACTGTTTAGCATGAATGTGCCTCGTGAATATTAGGGAGAAGCTATGAAGTCTGCTGCATATCTTATCAATCGTACTCCTTCTCGGGTAATTGAGTTTCAAAACCCTCAGTAACAACTTCACACGCTTCTTTCAGTTCCATCAATGCCTAACTTAGAGCCGTTTGTATTTGGCTGCACAATGTATGTTCATATTCCCAAGCCTCAACGAAGTAAACTTGTTCATCGTGCGAGAAATTGTATTTTTGTGGGTTACACAGAGTTTCAGAAGGGTTACAGATGTTATGAACCCTACACTGACACAATACATACATCGCTTGACGTTTCTTTTCGGGAATCTGAACCCTATTTCTCAAGCGGAGTTTCAGCGTCTTCCCTTTAGGAGGAGAAAACTTATGAAGGGAATTCCAGACATGTATTTGAAATAGAGGAGTTTGAAGACATTGAAGCACTTGAAGAAAAATTCCAAACATGTGATGATGTGACAGCCAAACAGACCTAACAGATGGAAGAGAAAACAGTCGGACCCACGTGCAGCAGGTGGAAGAAGAAGTCAATCTGTTGAGCCGCCAAACTTCCCACGTGAAGCAAATGGAAGAAGAGAAACGACAAGTCGTTCCTCCTGACGAGCCAAGCCAAGCAGCCTAGCTGCTGAGCCGCCAAGCTCCCAGCAACGACGTGTTGTCCCTTCAGAACAGCCGAGCCACCTTGATGTTGCTTCTTCTGAGCCGAGCCACTATGCTGATAAGCAGACAAGCCCACGTGAAGCACTTGATGAGCAGACAAGTCAAATCAAGCCGAGCCCCTACGTTGATGTTGATATTCCTGATAATGGTGACCTTACCAGTACCGGGCCACTGACTTCTCAACAAAGTTTTGAAGACAAAATAGTCCCCACACCAAGTACTGTTTTCTTTCCCCTATCTGCATCGTCAACTAAAGAATCCGCTGTAAATGTTCCTCATCAGGTACCATTACTTTATAATAAACCTAGAAAATCACAGAGCTACTAAGGGTATTCCTCCAAAGCATTATGAGCCAGACATCAAAGCCAAATCAAAATACCCTATAGCCAATTATATGTCTAATCATAGGTTATTTGGGCCACATGCACTTGTTGTTAATCAATTATCTTCTGTATCTATTCCGAATAGTGTACAAGATGCATTGGCAGATCCCAAGTGGAAACAAGCGATGAATGAAGAACTTGAAGCCTTACAAAAAAAACTCAACTTGGGATATTGTGACTATACCATCTGGAAATAAGATTGTTGGATGTCGTTGGGTGTATACACTGAAACTCAAAGCACATGGGAGCATTGACAGATATAAAGCCAGATTGGTTGCCAAAGGATACACCCAGCGCTATGGAATTGATTATGAGGAGACATTTACACCTGTAGCGAAGATCCATACTGTCCGAATATTGATCTCACTAGCAGCAACTAGAGATTGGCCTCTTCGATAAAGTGCACTAATCTCAATTGATGATTAAAATGTGTTCTGACTATTAGTTGTGTGTTTCAGGTATAAGCTGGACGTTGTGAGTGTTGGAAAGAATTTCACACAGATCAGCAAGGCAATTACGGCAGGATTTTTCTTCCATAGTGCTAGAAAGGACCCTCAGGAGGGGTATAGAACTTTATTGGAGAACCAGCCTATTTGGGCCTAAATTAACATTTACCCGAGGGCCTATTCGAAGCCCATGAAGGTTATCTGTTAATGGGTAATCTAATAAGCTTTTAATCACATTCCTTTAAGGAATAGGTTTGGGATCCTTCAGGAATCCGAATTGGAGGTGGTTTAAGGTATTTAAATCCTAGTCGATCTCAGAATCTTTATACCTCTTGGACAAGTATTGGGGTTTTGCAATCTCTATATAAAGAACTCTTGGACAACATAGAAAGGGTTCTCAACCATCTTACAAACACACAAGCTTTTGCGCCTCGCAAATCTTGCAAGCCTCTCCGGAGCAATCTTACGTGAACTGCCTTCCACAAACTGCAAACAACCACCGTTCCAACCTTGCCAGCAACCCTACACCCACATCGGTCGTTGTACGCTTGCCGCGGTTGTCGAAAGTGCCTTGCATTTGTGTCGAAGCATCGCTAAGACTTATCGTGTCTAGTCACTACGCCAGTAGCAAATCGAGTCATTACCCCGGTAACACAACCTGAGTCCGATCTGCAATAGGTTGGAAGCAACCCTTTTCCGCGGTCTGGATTAAAGCTCTGCTTTGCATCCCAGGATCGGAGTAAGATTACTCAATCTGCAATAAGTTGAGAGAAAATCCTAGTAATTGTTTACTTAGGTCTTGTTCGAGCCCTTTACGCCGGCCTAGTCAACGCCCGCATAACAGTCACTTGGTCAAGAAGTCAGGTAGCAGACGAGTACGTCCGCCAGAGTCATCCGCCCGCCAGGAGTAGTTCGCTCGCCAGACGTCGTCCGCCCAAGGTTGTACCTAATCCAAAGGTACTGGCACGCTTGCATCAGGACTGAAATTTACGTTCGCCACCTCCACATGTTGACTGTTCGACAAGTGTCAAAACCGACGCGAACATTTTGGCACGCCCAGTCGGACCAGTATCAAGATTGCGGAACTTAATCAGTATTTACGAGTCATGCCTTCGTGCAATAAACCAGAACACAAGTCGAGTGCCCCGCACAATTCAACACAGTGTAGAGGTTTATCGGAGGAAGAAGTTTGTCGCAAGTTTGTCGCAAGTTCGGCGACAGATTGCCTACTATCGAGGATCAGACCGGGGTCCTCAATAGTGATGAAGAGAATCTTGGAGACCCAGAAGGTATTGGTGAGCAACAAGATGCAGCCAATATCGGGGACAACGAAGTGTCTGATGCTTTGGGGGCTCTAGAGATTTCTGAAGTCAATAAGGTTCCAAAACTTGCTTTTCAAGTTTTAGGACAATGTTTGGAGTTGTTGAAGCTAAGGTCACCGTGAGGGTCTTGGCTGAAACTGTACAACAACCTGATGAGTCCGCCATGGCTTATTTGAAGTGTTTCAAGTTACAGTTGGTTAAATGCAAAGATTGGCTCTCAGAGGAGACCATTGTGGATATGGCAATCGCGGGACTCAATGAGGAGATCCAATCTCACTTTCAACAAGTTTACGTTGCTAATATGGCTGACATGACTAATAGATTAGCTAAACAGCAACATTTTGTCGATCGAGTGAGGAATCAGAGAGAGAGAGAAAAGGGTGTCCCATTATCATACCATCCGGGTAGGTTGAAACCAAAGACGGGCATCCCACCTATCTCCAAGACGGTGGCGACTATACAAGCCGAATCACCTCCAGCCATAGTTTGGGCTGAGGATAACGAAGAAGAGGAGATAGCGATTGTAGAAGTAGTCGGTCGCCAGCCACTACAATCGAAAAAGGTACAAATGGTCAAAGAATCCATTAAGATCACTACTTCTTTGCCGACCAAATCTGCCTTTGAGAAGTATACATATAATGCGTTCCAGGCTCCTGAAATTCTAGCAGAGTAATTCAAGCAGGGACGACTTCAACACGAAGGGGGCTTTATTCCCAAACCAGATTACATGGCGAGGAAAAAGTATTGTAGTTTTCATAATATGACCAATAATTTTACCAAGGACTGCGTCAAGCTCAAGGACCAAATCCAAACATGGATCAATGATGGAGTCATGACGATGGAAGCTGTTAAGGAGCCCACTTGGACCGACTAAGCCATTCCCAAGGATAAATATGGTAGCCTTGGTTCCCAACTTGTGCCAGGAACTCAGAACCGGTAAACAAGAGTCTAGGTTTATAGAGTATACTTACGATGCATGCAAAGCAGCCAAAATCTGGGGACTCCTAGTCCAGGAGGGCATGATCGCTCCTGACTATATCCGTCTACCACAGCGAGAATCGTTATTGAACGGTTCCTACTGTGCTTTTCACCATTCAGGCAATCATTGTACTTCCGGATGCATCGAGCTAAAAGACCAAATTCAGGAATGGTTGAATGACGACACTGTGAAGTTTGCTGACGATGCGGTGGTTTATGCACCCTCGTTCTGGGTCAATGCCATCGAGGAAGACAAATCTGGTGGGTCACATCAGACTAACAAGGAGGCTAATCCGCCAGGTGAGGACGAGATGGTATGGGTACCACGGTCTCAATTATGTATTAATTGCAAAGTAAGGTGCCAGGTGCCCATTACATCCGACGAATTGAGGACGGCACTCAAGGAGGCCACACAGGAAGCCTTAGAGACGGCTAAGCGTTCTCACCCTGCGCCTGAACGATCCAGATCCGGCGAGCCCAAGCGGGGGAAACATTATCACAGGGAATAGGAGACCTATGCCAGCAAGGTGAAATCTAGGCGGGATCCAGGGCCTTCTGGAACTAAGTCCGTTCCTAGTCATGATCTTTCAGGGGCGCCAAATGCAGATATTACCGCCAAACCATACATTCCACTAGCATGAAGATCCAATATTAAGCCTGATAGGTGGTATCGCCACCAAAATGGCAAAGATGTCGAGGTACATCCTCCTCCAACTAGGAATACGCAGAAGCGTTTCGGCAAGGCGAAACGAATGTTGGATACTTTAAACCAAGGCAAGGTGACTCATGACCAGCTCTCAATGCCGGTTGAACACATACGAGAAACCTTTAAGAAGTATAAGGCTAAAACATATATATCTCGCCGGACACGAACCGACAAAGGTTCACCTCCTCGTAGAAGGAGCATGCATGAGAGGCTTTCGGGGTCGGCTCCAACGGATGGAGCACCTAGGAGTACACCGAGAAGGAAAGTGGTATACTCTCCAGAAGGGTACCCCGCCCGGTCCGTGGTGGCATACCAACCAGAACCGACAGAAAAAAGGGTCTCTTCCTCTATGAAGTGGAGACCGAAAGAAATAAGCTGCGTGGCGAACATAAGCTCAACAAGGGTTCCCGAAGGGCAGTCGCTCGCCAGAGAATCTGCCATTGTGCGCGAGCCCAAGCAGGTGAAGACCGAACTCTTCAAACCTGTTCAGATATTGGTTCGTTCGAAATCCTCATATCTCCCTTCCGACATGTCGTGGCCTCAATATGTAGCACAAAAACTAGGCACAGAAGCTCCTTCGAAGAAAGCGGAGGGGATATCTAAGGGACAACTTTCGAATGCCGTGGCGGACGACGAAATGCCAGAAGCAGATGACGAGGTGTTGGACGATGATGAATATTCAGATGAAGATGAGCCCATTTTGAATTGCAATATGGCCTTTATCCTATCCTCTACATACGCATTACCAGAACCCGTGCCTACCTCTCACTTTATCCAGGAAGAAGAGGTTAATGAGCCAGTTTGCCATATACAAACATCTCAGGAGTTGGAGGCGGAAGTTATAGCCAAAAGTAGGTCTCAATCTAGCTATAGCACTCCAGAAGGATTGACTGACTCGCGTGAGTCAAGCATGGTGTTTTCAAAACCTACCTTCACCATGTCTCAGCATCTCAAACCTCTATGTATCCGCAGAAGTGGCGGGCCACCCAGTTAATAAAATTCTCATCGACACAGGAGCTGCGGTAAGTGTAATTACTCTCGATACTATGGAGAGACTCCAGATTCCTAGGGACAAGATTATAAACACTACCACAAAAGTCAGAGGATTTGCTGGCGTGGTCACTCCAACTAGTGGTCTTATAATGCTTAAGATCAAACTTGGTCCCTCGGATGCTTACCAAGGTCTTTTTGTTACGGACACTACTGTCCCTTACAGCTTGATCTTAGGACGCGATTGGATTCACAAGACGTTCTCCGTTCCCCCTTCGTTACATCAAGAGATGCTCATGTGGGATCCTAAATCTGATAAGCCGATATTAATTAAGGCAGATGAGCGACCTTTCTCAGTGGCAGCATGTTCATTAGAGGCTGACTACTATTACAGTTCCATGCGACCTCTCCAAATTGAGGGGATAGACCATAAAGGGCATCCATTTGGGGTGACCTCGACTGACCTCGCACGGTGGGGATTGACGCAAGCCAAAGCAGATTCGAATAGGCTAGTCTCCATCGAATTCCAACCAAAGAATATCAATGAGTGACAACCTCACCATTGAAGAAACTAAGGCTTTTGCTTTTCTGATGCAGCGTTTGACTATTTTTAGAGAGGAGCAATTGGCCTGGGGAACGGTCGCTCTAGTTGAGTGTATCGAAGAAGATGAAGTTCTGACTTTTGAAGAGGTGGAGGCTATTCAACCGGCTCCAGCAGCTTTGGACGACACTCCACCTAAGGTCTGTGATCCAGTGGAAAAGATCAACCTCGGCACAGATGACGAGCCCATGGAAGTCGGAATTAGTCAGTATTTGGAACAAGAACTGAGACAGCAATTAGTAAATTTGCTGCAAGATTTTAAGGATTGCTTTGCGAAAAAATATCAGGATATGCCTGGTTTGTCTAAGGAGTTGGTTTGTCATTGTTTACCTATCAAGGAAGGATCTAGACCTATCAGGCAAGAGTAGAGGCGAACGAATGCCGAAACCGCGATAGCAATCAAGAAGGAAGTTTAGAGCATGTTTGATGCAGGAATCATACAGCCAGCTCAGTATACACAGTGGCTGGCGAATGTGGTTCATGTTAGGAAGAAGAACGGCAAAATTAGGGTCTGTGTAGATTACAGGGATCTCAACGCTGCTTCACCAAAGGATATCTACCCTATGCCTATTGCGGATCTTCTGGTGGATGCAGTAGCGGGACACGAGGTGTTGTCTTTCCTGGATGGGATAGCTAGTTATCATCAAATCCCCATTTATGAACCAGATATCCATAAGACCGCTTTTCGTTGTCCAGGCTTTGCCCGAGCTTTTGAGTACCTTAGCATGCCATTTGGCCTGACCAACGTAGGGGCCACATATCAGCATGCTATGAATATGATCTTCCATGATATCATAGGAGACATTTTGGAAGTTTATATTGACGACGTGGTGGTTAAATCTAAACACAAGACAGATCATATCAGCCATCTGCGTGACGTCTTTAAGCGAATGAGGAAGCACCAGCTCAAGATGAATCCAGCTAAGTGCATTTTTGGGGTTCGTGCCGGTGATTTTCTTGGTTTCGTGGTACACGAAAGGGGCATTGAAGTGGCTGGGGATAAAGCGCAGGCTGTTTTAGACGCGCTAGCACCTCGAAACAAAAGGGAACTTCAAAGTTTGTTGGGTAAGATCAACTTTCTGAGACGCTTTATCTCCAACTCAGCTAGCAAGATTGCTCATTTCTCTCCTTTATTGAAGCTCAAGAAGGATGACCACTTTCTTTGGGGTCCTGAACATCAGGCGGCTTTTGACAAGATTAAGGAGTACTTGGCGAGTCCGCCGGTATTACGATCGCCTCAACCAGCAGGAGTCCCACTCAAATTATATATTTCTGCTTCTACTAGTTCTGTTGCTGGGCTATTGGCCCAGGATGAGACCACTACAGAGGGCAAGAAAGTCGAATACGCGGTTTCTTATCTCAGCCGAACCCTTCTGGATGCAGAAACAAGATACTCTCCTATTGAGCGGCTATGCTTGGCATTATACTTTGCCGCTACCAAGCTCCGACACTACATGCTTTCCTTTACCACCATTGTGGTGGCTCAAACGGACTTGGTCAAATACATGCTTACTAGACCTATCTTAAGAGGTATGATCGGTAAGTGGATCCTGGCTCTCTCTGAGTTTTCTTTGCAGTATGCACCGCTCAAGGCGATGACGGGACAAATAGTAGCTGACTTCCTACTTCATCATCCTCTAGAAGAATCGCTCGAAGATCCTATCCCTTTCGTCAACATGATTGGAACGGTGCCTTGGATCCTTTACTTTGACGGTAGCAGTACAGACTCTTTGGCAGGTGCGGGTATTTGCATCCAAAGTCCATCAGGGACTCGCCACTCCTATTCCTTCCAGTTAGAATGGACGTGCACAAACAACCAGGCCAAATACGAGGCACCCATCATTGGTCTGGAGCTATTATTGGATATGGATGCCAAAGAGATTGCGGTGTATGGTGATTCTCTACTAATCATTAAACAACTTACAGGCGAATACAAATGCCTGTCTTTTCACCTAGTACATTACTGGGAACGAGCATCAGAATTGTTAGATCAATTTGCTGATGTGGTGCTCGATTACGTCCCTCGTGAACAAAACTTTGCAGCCAATGAATTAGCACAACTTGCCACGGGCATTACTCTGGCCAATGGCGTCAAGGAGCGCATCCTGAAGGTAGAACGCAGAACGTTACCGTCTTTTGCTGCAAGGAGAGAACAACGAGGCGATTGGTTGGTTGCTACTGTAGACCTTATCGATACAGATTGGCGGCAACCAATCATTAAATACTTACAAGATCCTTCTACCCCATCCGAGAGATGAATCTGGTACTTGGCTACTAATTATTTACTCAAAAGTGACGAGTTACTTCGCCGGGGTGAGGAAGGCGTAGACCTTAGATGTGTCTTTGGAGCAGAAGATAAGAGGCTAATGCGTGAGGTTCATCTGGGTGTCTGTGGTTCACATCAAAGTGGATCAAAGATGAGGTGGCTGATCCGTCGATATGGTTATTTTTGGCCATCTATCCTCAAAGACTGCATCAGTTTTGCCCAAGGCTGTATTGACTGCCAGATTCACGGTCCGGTTCAACGAATTCCTAACATTCCCATGCAGCCTATCATCAAACATTGGCCCGCCAGGGGTTGGGCACTTAATTTTGTTGGGGAAATCCATCCTAATTCATCTCTCCAACACAAATACCTACTGATTGGCATGGATTTCTCCACTAAATGGGTTGAAGTCATTCCTGTTCGAAATTGTGATGCAGCAACGGTCATCCGTTTCCTCTTTTAGAACATCATTTGTCGCTATGGCATCCCTGAATGTATTGAGCGTTTATGGCGGAGAATACACAGACATTTATTCAGGATTATGGCATCCAATTCTTACACTTTTCCCCATATTACGCTCAATCCAATGGCCAGGCCGAAGCTAGTAACAAGGTCATTATCTCCATTATCAAAAAGATGCTTGATGATAACCCACGGGCTTGGCATTCTGAGCTAGACAACACTTTGTGGGCGTATCGTACTTCTAAGCGAACCCCCACAGGCACTACACCTTATGCCTTAATGTTTGGCCACGACGCAGTTTTTCCCCTGGAGATTAATGTTCAGTCTCTCCGGGTTCGCAAGCAACATCAATTAGTTGGAGATGATTACGTTCAGGCTACGCTTCAGGAGCATGAAGATCTTGATGAGCGGCGGCTGGAGGCTTTGCAGAACATAGTCTTGGAAAAGAAGAAGGTCCCTAGAGCTTATGACAAAAGAACCAAGGGTAAATCCTATGGTAAGGGCGATCTGGTTTGGTATGCTTCCCTTTGGCGAACGAGATACTGGACGTGGTAAATGGTCTCCCAAGTGGGAGGGTCCCTTTGTCATTGATCGGATTGTTGGCAAAGGTGCTTATCATCTCAGACATCTAGAGGGTGAGGTCCATAGAAATCCAATCAATGGACGTCATCTTAAGAAGTATTTTCCAAGTGTTTGGGAATTTGAGGAACCACTTGCTTTGGTTGAACCCGAGGGGCAACCTTGCTTAGTTTCCAACACTTTGGCTCACATTCCCGCCTCAGTCTAGAGAAACTAGGGGGGCAACACATAGGGCTACATCAGTGCAGGCTGTCCGCCAGAAGCCAGAAGCCAGAAGTGATCCAACGAACCAGATTTTTGAATTTTTTGAAACTGGAAGAGTTTCATGGAGGTTTGTTAATTCCGAGTTCAACCCTAGGACCAATAAATGTGGTCCTACTTTTATTTTTGTATTTTTCACTAATACAATAAAGTTCAGACTTATGAAGGAAGACAATACATATGTTTTTCTGAATTTAATTCCATTCAAAGACCTTGCGGTCAAAGCTTTTACAAAGCATAACAGTTACAATTTGAAGAGCTATTAACTAGCTCTGAAACCATGTCTATGCTGAAGGACTTTGATTGATTACAAGAAAGGTTAAAATCTCTATTTGGAACTCTGTTTCGGAATTCCTCCAACAAAAAGGTGGACTCGAGACAGGTTCATCTCCTTGATTTGCCGAATGTAGAATTCCCTTCCTTGATCGTCCTGCATTGTCAGCCTCCTTGTCTTTTGGGAACCAAAAGACATCAACCCTCATCCGCCAAATTGCAAGTTGATCCTGGAAAAATGGTTAGACCATCTTCTTGTGGTCCAGAACTTCTGGGTTGAGAGAAGGGCGAAAGGGTGAGGAGATTCTGTCTGCCAGGTTGGAGCAGTTCATATGTTGGCTCGGACGGAATTTTCATCCACAGGTCCTGCACTGTTCTGGCCAACAAGCGGAGGAACAATAGAAGATGCAGGATTACAAGGCCGACATGTCACATCTAGGTCGCTAGCCAAGGTTATACCAACAGAGAACATGTGAGATTTGGCCAAATTCTGGCCAGCCATTCTCAAATCATGTTCTCTCAAGGCATAATACCAGATTATGCGACTTAGAATGTGCTTAATACCAGATTACACGACTTAAAGGTGTTCATAAGAACATCTGCATATAATCTGGGGGGAACGATTGTGGAAGCCATAAGGGTTGTGAAGTAAACAGAGAGAAAAGGATGGAAGACATAGCGATGCTAGAGAGATTGCTCAAGTCTCGGCCATGGAGTTCCATTATATAGCGGTTTAGGAGCAAGATCCAACGGTTAGGATGGCTTAGGGTTTCTCACCCGGTCAAAAGAGATTTATTGAGAAGTTATTATTCTCAACCGTTGGGAGATAAGGACAGTCATGCGGTTTGAATGCTCAGATCGGTCAAATCTTTGGAATTCATGTTTGCAGTTGGGGGTCATTAATCAGAGCGTTGCTTGTCAAATCAATGAAGCGGTGTCAAAGGTGAGATTGTGGGCCAGGCAAATGTGGGTTAGCATACGGGCCGGATTGCTAATTCTGGGCAAAATTATAAGACCAAAATATTACATATAAGCCCAACTCATTTGGGGGGCATGGTCTTAAGTTCAAATAATTATAGTCCTAGCCTTCCTATCCTAGCCTTCAGATAGGCAATGTGATCCCGGAGTTCTTCTTCTTCTAGTTGGCTCTGCTGTGTCTCTTCCCGAAGCTTCATCAAGTGAATTCTTTGTTCTTGAGCTTTTTCGAGTCGAGTTTGCTGCCTCTCCCGCACCATTGCTATTTTCCGATCAAGAAGCTTTTTTTCTTTTTCCAAACGCTTGATTTCGTCCTCGTCCTCTGTCCCAACAGTGTGTACGAGGGAGAAATAGGATTTCATGGCGTCAGAGAGTACTGAAGTCTTCTTGGTTGTCAGTGCTTCTCGTTTTGGGGCCTTATCCGCCTTGCTCTGAAGGGAACCCAGGAGTTCAGGGAAAGTATCCAGAATTTCCTTGACCCGGGCCTGAATGGTGGCGGGCAGACGATCAATTTGACCTTCAAGGGTTTGAAGCGAGCTCTGGATCCGTTCGCGAATCCTCTTGTCCATAAGGTCCTCCCGGCAAATTTTACTCATGAAGTTCCATGCCTCCCTTGCTTCTGAAGCTTCCTTCCTTAGAGTTGGTAGTTTCATTAGCGGATCCTCATCTAGCCAAGGAGGGGAAGAGGAGGCAGCAGGGGCAGCCTTTGGAGAATCTGAACCAGATGGACCTGTTGCCTGGACAATAGGCAGAGGTTGAGATAGAGCCAAACTTGGCTCGCCAGAGCTCTCATCACTCCTAGGCAGGATAGGAATCTTATTTCCATGAAGAAGTTGGATTATGGTGAGAGTTATTAACCAAAAACAGTAATCTAAAAATCAAAATTAGGGTTGCAAAAGGGTACCGCTGGCTCGCGAGGGGTATCTGCTAGAACTTCTACCCGTAGAGGTTCTGTTGCCCGTAAACCACCTAAAACAGACTTCGGGGGCATCTTCGATCTTGTCTCAGCCTCTATAGTGGTTTCTGGAGGGGGAATAACTACCTCTTCTTCTTCCTCTTCCAGCATAATATACTCGAGGGCTGGCGGTTGCTCCCTATCACTTGGCACCACTTGTACTTCTGTTTCATGGCTTGGCTCAGTTGGAATAATACTAGAACCTAGTACAATGGGCGTCGTGGTTTCTTGGATCTCGACGGATATTTTTTCCTCCATGGTTTGCTCTGTGGAGGGAGCTTCGGTGGTCAAAGGTATGGTCTCCACGGGGGACGAAGCAACAATCAAAGTGGTGCAGGTAGTACCTGTATCAGTAGGAATATAGTTTAGCGGGGTTGCGTTCAGAGGGTTCCTCCGGATTTGCTCAATCCTTTCCTCGAGTTCTTGCCAAGTTCGTTGAACTTCGGCAGCACTCCGAGGAATATCATCTCTGGAATCGAGGCTGCATGTTGATGGTGAACTGATGGAGGAACCAGGAGACTCACCTGAGGGGATCTCAATCGGTTGAGTTGAGGGGGAAGCAGCAGCCGCGACTGGTTTTCTGCTTCTTCTAAGAATTAGCCCCTGAGAAAGAAAGTTTAATAACTGCATCAGATTTATAAGTTAGTCTAAAAATTGAGTTAATAGATGCAGGGACAATGGCGGATTGAAGTAAATACTTACTGGTTCGTTGTCCTCCGGGTTTTCTTCTTCACTCATTGGCGGAGGAGGAGGCTTGACCTTTTTCTGAGTCTGAATGGCAGCAGGGGGAGTCTGAGGAGCCTTTCTTTTCTTGGCGCTGGGTATACGCTTCTTAGAGGCCTGTGGCACGAAAAATCAGTTAATGGTTTTTCTGAATGCAATATGAACCAGGTAAATCAGAATACAATAATGGTCTTCCTTTGAGCTATCAGTCGCCAGCTCAGGGTGCAAAGGACCCTCATCGAGTACCTCAGCGTCTTGACAGGTGAGAGATTGGCGCTGATTTCCAAATAGCGTCCGGAAATAATACAAGGACTCCTTCTTGAAGGAATATTCCCGGAGGTTTTCCCACCAGACTTGATACTCTTCAGTGGCGATATTGGAGATATAATACAAGGACACTGTTCTAAAGAGGGGAAGGTTGCAGAGCACAGGGCAGAAGTGGTAGGAGCATCCTCGTTTGCCGGAATATCCTTGCTTGGTCGCCAGGAGGAGAACAAGTTGAGGCTTTGGACTGGCGGGTAGGGCAGGAGCTGCGTAAGTCCAAATTGTCGGGCGAACAGGTGAGGAACATATACTTCGACGCCCTATCCACCTTTGTCTGAAGAGATGAGGGGGAGATCCACCATGGATGTACATTGGAGAAATAATCTCTTTCCCTCCTCACATTGGTCAACATACGGTAGGAAGCCGGTTTTCAGGGCTGCATAGCCTTGTCCATACTTGGGCGGTTGACCGGCGTATGCTGCTCCTATAATCCTGTTTTCCCCTTGTTGACAGTAGCCACAGAGGGGCTACAACAGGCTCACAGACCCGCAACCAGTGCACCCGGAGCCGGCCTAGGGCCCGGAACAAGATCACCAGCACCCGGAGCCGAGGTCCAGCAGTCTACCTTGCGACCAGGGACCCGGGGACCGGGGGCGCCAGCCTGCCAAAGAGGTCACCAGGGCTGCCCTTTGGTGTACGAACAGAAGGAAGCCAGTCCCACATTGAAGAGTGAGGCCAGACCTCACGCCCGGCCAGCTATATAAGGGCCTCAACTACCCTCATTAATAGGTAACTGATATTTCCTACTACTTATCATACGTGCTTAAGTTATCTATTCATCCCAACTGTACTAACTTAGGCATCGGAGAGGAGAAGACCGGCCCGCCCGGTATTCCCCTTAGTAAGCAGGTTTACAGGAGATCACACTTGGATTCATATGTCTCTGCCAGGCCTACGGGTTTTAGGTACGAACAATTGGCGCCGTCTGTGGGAAGATATACGATAAAACCACGTAAGCATTACCAATGGCAGAAAGCTCTGAGGCAGGCCAGAAAAGAAATACCACCAAGGAGCAGCGTGTTGTGCCAGAACAAGCGCTCATCTCCACCCCGGTCAACGCGCGAGAGCAGCGTAACGACCAGGACAACCAGGAAGATGGGAGCTGTGGGAGGCCGGCCGGCACGCCGGGCCCATACCTTGATAGCTCGCGCGGGAAAGGCCCGGTGAAGGGCGACCAACCGGCTTTTCGCTGACATTCTCGGACGATTCGAGCGACAGGGAGGAGAGCCCGCTCGGTGACAGTGACCGGGACACCATGTACAGCCCCAGCCGGCGCGGTATGGCGGGGGAGATACGGCAATGGCAGCGGAAGTCGGTCGCCTGCGCGAGGAGGGCGACCGGGATAGGGCAAGATCCAATGCCCGGTATGAGGAAATGGAGGCGGTGAATGCTGCCCTGGTAGCCGCCCTGGAGAGAGGACAGCAGCGCGACGACGCTATGACTAGGGCACATGCACCTGCGCCAGGCCGATCTCAGCGGTTTGAAGCGGGACAGTCATCGGGCGGAAGGCCCTGCTCCCCCGAGCGAGCGGAGATCCCGGCCGGCACGGCCCTACCAAAGAGCGCGCTGACCTCCCGGCAACCACACGCTTCATTCGAGGATGAAGCCACGACCCCGACTGCACGGGCATTGCAGATACTCACCGACAGTGTGTCAGATCTGAAGGCCCACGTGGAGGCCAACGAGAGAAGGGCGGCACAGCCGATGGAAGGCGCGCGATTCAACGAGCGTATGGGCCCTTTCTCTCACCGGGTTCTGGATTCGGGGAGGTCTAGTAACCAGGAATCCCTAAAAATCACGTACTCAGGATCCAGCTGCCCGTACCAGCATTTGGACAGTTTCCGGTCCCAGACATGCGCCAAGGGCTATTCCGACGCAGTATGCTGCAACATTTTCCAGGAAACCCTGTCTGGAGAGGCGCTCAGCTGGTTCTATGAGCTTCCGGCAAACTCCATCGAGGTGTTCGAGCAGCTGGCCGATCGGTTCGTAGGCCACTTCATCCTCTGGGTCGAAGGAGCCCGGACATCGACCATCCTCTTCAACTGCATGCAGGAACCCGGCGAGGAGCTGAGGACCTTTGTCAACCGCTGGCAGACGGTGACGACCGGGGTTTGGAACCTCAACAAGGGTATCGTCGAGATGGCATTCAAACAAGGGCTCCGGCCAGGAAAATCTTCCTACGCCGTAAGGGTGGAACTCCCGCAGGGGTATGACGAGCTAATGGCAATGGCCATCAGGCATGCTCAGGCCGACCATGAAACGTACGGGCAGCACCTGCTGAAAAGAAAACGGGACGAGCAGCAGGAGGAGCACCCCCCTCCCGGCCAAGAAGACAAGGCCAGCCACCAGGCCAGCCCAGCAGATATTGGGGGCAAGGCAGCAGAGGCCCTATCATGACAAACCCCAGAACGAGCACAAACCGGCGCAGTACCGGTAAGAACGCCCCCTGGCAATCATGCCAGCAGAACGTCAAGAGGTCATCACTACCCTAACCTCTTCATACGAAGACATCTTGCACTAGAACGGGAACATCATTCCCCCACCGCCCAGGAGAAAGTACCCAAAGGGGAAGCTTACCCCGGCGCATGCAAACGAGCAAGCACTGCTCCTATCACGATGAAGCTACTCATCGGACAAACAAGTGCTTCGCTCTCAAGACAGCGGTGGAGGGTTTGATTAGCAACGGCCAGCTCCAGCGGTATATAGGGGAAAGGAGAGTAGATCCCGACCGGGAGCCGGGCCAGGCCTGGTAGACACGCCCAAACCTCCAAGTGGTTAGTTTGGCATATCATCGGTTCGGCTGCTATAACATCATGAGATGTATGCCAACTATTTTGAGAAAAAATTCCACTGGTTCCCCCAGTGCAAGTGTATTTATATCCAAGGAATAATACAAACAAAAACCGTTCCGCCGGGTTTACAAAAAAAAAAAGAGGGAGAGCAAAGCAAAAATCTCAAGGAGCCGCGCCCCCCGCTTCAGCGGGCATTCCACCAGCTTCTCCAGATGAAGCCGCCGCACCTTCTTCAGGCCCGCCTACCCCTTCCGGTTGCTCCTCGCCTACCGACTGCTCATGGATATTCTCATCAGCTCCGGCCTTCGGCATTCGAGAGGTATCCAGGTACCTCTTCTCTTCTCACTCCACGTAGGCGTCCGCGATACCCGATTCCCTGGCCTTCTCCAGGAACTCGAGGAACTGATCGCTCTCATGATACTTGAGGACAACCTGCTGGTAAAGCTCCGGGTCCTCTTCTCCAGACGCAGCGGCAGTGGCGGCGCGCGCAGCGGCGGCTCCCACCTGGAGCTCATCCACTTTTGCTTCCAGCTCGGCCCTCTCCTCTTCGGCCAGCTCCTTCTCCTCCTCAAGGCTCCGGACCCGCTCTTCCAGTTTGGCCACCTGCTTCTTGGCCCTCTCCTCCAGTCTGACCTTCTCCCGCTCCAGCCTGGACTTCTCTACTTCCAGACGCTCTCGGGCTTCTGTCAGAGCGGCCACCTGCCTCTTCAACCCCAGCAGCTCCTCGCTCGGATCCGGCTGGTACAGATTATACAATAACTACACAATAACAGGGAGCCAATAAGACAAGCAGCAAAGGTAACGAGTTACGAGCAGTGCCATGACACCGAGCAATTCTTACCCGGAGGACCGACTCCTTGCACTTTTGGCGGTTCTCCCCCGCCAAGGCTACGGTGACCCCAGGCATGTCCAGGCCAAGGCTAGCCACATCTGCCGCCACCTTCCGAACGAAGGGATTCTCCAGACTCCCCCTCTGTTCTTCCGTAGGAGCGGGGCTACTCTGCTGACAGGCAGAGTTTGGAGCAGCGGCAGCCTTGTCCCCAGCGGAACTCGACTCACCACTGGTGACCTTGAGCCGTTTCGCCAAGTTATCACCTGACGACCGGCCGGTCAGCGTCACCAGCGTGGAGGGAGGAACGTCCATGACCCTCCGCCTCTTCTCACCCTGACCGTCCGGTGAAGAAGATTGTGCACCTGACCGGGTGGCCCTGGTGACTAGCGGGACTGATCCCGGGTACGGAATCCGGTTCACCCCACCAGGAACCTTTGGTGGCCCCCCGGTGGTCTTGCCCTTTCCAGGTCCCGTCTTGGGCGCAGCAGGGTGACTCTTCACACGCCTCAGAATATAGGCATCGCCCTCAACGTCCATGGTCCTCGGTTCGACATGAACGGTAAGCCGACCGGACTCCTCGTCCACAGAGGTCTGCGAAACGGCCTCCCCTTTCTCCTTTAGACTTGAGAGAAGGTCTTCACCGTCCATGGATAAGGTATTGTCGGGTTTAATGACCGCCCGGGAAGATGCACCTGCAGGACAAGCAAAACGTTAGTGTTTAAAACTCGGCCAGCAGAAACGCCACCGCTAAACCTTGCTACGCACTAGGATCTCGCCCGAGACCGCAGTACTCCAACACCTCCCGCCGAATGAAGTTGTAAGAGCTTCGCTCGAGATCGTCCCAGCAGCCGAGTATAGTCATAATCCTTTCCCGCTCCAACTCGGATAGTTCGAACGATTGGTCGCCAAGGGGCTGGAAGGCACCAGGAACCCGGTACATTTTACTCCTCTTCTACCACTTCCAGCGGTGGAGGGTTTGATTAGCAACGGCCAGCTCCAGCGGTATATAGGGGAAAGGAGAGTAGATCCCGACCGGGAGCCGGGCCAGGCCTGGTAGACACGCCCAAACCTCCAAGTGGTTAGTTTGGCATATCATCGGTTCGGCTGCTATAACATCATGAGATGTATGCCAACTATTTTGAGAAAAAATTCCACTGGTTCCCCCAGTGCAAGTGTATTTATATCCAAGGAATAATACAAACAAAAACCGTTCCGCCGGGTTTACAAAAAAAAAAAGAGGGAGAGCAAAGCAAAAATCTCAAGGAGCCGCGCCCCCCGCTTCAGCGGGCATTCCACCAGCTTCTCCAGATGAAGCCGCCGCACCTTCTTCAGGCCCGCCTACCCCTTCCGGTTGCTCCTCGCCTACCGACTGCTCATGGATATTCTCATCAGCTCCGGCCTTCGGCATTCGAGAGGTATCCAGGTACCTCTTCTCTTCTCACTCCACGTAGGCGTCCGCGATACCCGATTCCCTGGCCTTCTCCAGGAACTCGAGGAACTGATCGCTCTCATGATACTTGAGGACAACCTGCTGGTAAAGCTCCGGGTCCTCTTCTCCAGACGCAGCGGCAGTGGCGGCCCGCGCAGCGGCGGCTCCCACCTGGAGCTCATCCACTTTTGCTTCCAGCTCGGCCCTCTCCTCTTCGGCCAGCTCCTTCTCCTCCTCAAGGCTCCGGACCCGCTCTTCCAGTTTGGCCACCTGCTTCTTGGCCCTCTCCTCCAGTCTGACCTTCTCCCGCTCCAGCCTGGACTTCTCTACTTCCAGACGCTCTCGGGCTTCTGTCAGAGCGGCCACCTGCCTCTTCAACCCCAGCAGCTCCTCGCTCGGATCCGGCTGGTACAGATTATACAATAACTACACAATAACAGGGAGCCAATAAGACAAGCAGCAAAGGTAACGAGTTACGAGCAGTGCCATGACACCGAGCAATTCTTACCCGGAGGACCGACTCCTTGCACTTTTGGCGGTTCTCCCCCGCCAAGGCTACGGTGACCCCAGGCATGTCCAGGCCAAGGCTAGCCACATCTGCCGCCACCTTCCGAACGAAGGGATTCTCCAGACTCCCCCTCTGTTCTTCCGTAGGAGCGGGGCTACTCTGCTGACAGGCAGAGTTTGGAGCAGCGGCAGCCTTGTCCCCAGCGGAACTCGACTCACCACTGGTGACCTTGAGCCGTTTCGCCAAGTTATCACCTGACGACCGGCCGGTCAGCGTCACCAGCGTGGAGGGAGGAACGTCCATGACCCTCCGCCTCTTCTCACCCTGACCGTCCGGTGAAGAAGATTGTGCACCTGACCGGGTGGCCCTGGTGACTAGCGGGACTGATCCCGGGTACGGAATCCGGTTCACCCCACCAGGAACCTTTGGTGGCCCCCCGGTGGTCTTGCCCTTTCCAGGTCCCGTCTTGGGCGCAGCAGGGTGACTCTTCACACGCCTCAGAATATAGGCATCGCCCTCAACGTCCATGGTCCTCGGTTCGACATGAACGGTAAGCCGACCGGACTCCTCGTCCACAGAGGTCTGCGAAACGGCCTCCCCTTTCTCCTTTAGACTTGAGAGAAGGTCTTCACCGTCCATGGATAAGGTATTGTCGGGTTTAATGACCGCCCGGGAAGATGCACCTGCAGGACAAGCAAAACGTTAGTGTTTAAAACTCGGCCAGCAGAAACGCCACCGCTAAACCTTGCTACGCACTAGGATCTCGCCCGAGACCGCAGTACTCCAACACCTCCCGCCGAATGAAGTTGTAAGAGCTTCGCTCGAGATCGTCCCAGCAGCCGAGTATAGTCATAATCCTTTCCCGCTCCAACTCGGATAGTTCGAACGATTGGTCGCCAAGGGGCTGGAAGGCACCAGGAACCCGGTACATTTTACTCCTCTTCTACCACTTCCAGCGGTGGAGGGTTTGATTAGCAACGGCCAGCTCCAGCGGTATATAGGGGAAAGGAGAGTAGATCCCGACCGGGAGCCGGGCCAGGCCTGGTAGACACGCCCAAACCTCCAAGTGGTTAGTTTGGCATATCATCGGTTCGGCTGCTATAACATCATGAGATGTATGCCAACTATTTTGAGAAAAAATTCCACTGGTTCCCCCAGTGCAAGTGTATTTATATCCAAGGAATAATACAAACAAAAACCGTTCCGCCGGGTTTACAAAAAAAAAAAGAGGGAGAGCAAAGCAAAAATCTCAAGGAGCCGCGCCCCCCGCTTCAGCGGGCATTCCACCAGCTTCTCCAGATGAAGCCGCCGCACCTTCTTCAGGCCCGCCTACCCCTTCCGGTTGCTCCTCGCCTACCGACTGCTCATGGATATTCTCATCAGCTCCGGCCTTCGGCATTCGAGAGGTATCCAGGTACCTCTTCTCTTCTCACTCCACGTAGGCGTCCGCGATACCCAATTCCCTGGCCTTCTCCAGGAACTCGAGGAACTGATCGCTCTCATGATACTTGAGGACAACCTGCTGGTAAAGCTCCGGGTCCTCTTCTCCAGACGCAGCGGCAGTGGCGGCGCGCGCAGCGGCGGCTCCCACCTGGAGCTCATCCACTTTTGCTTCCAGCTCGGCCCTCTCATCTTCGGCCAGCTCCTTCTCCTCCTCAAGGCTCCGGACCCGCTCTTCCAGTTTGGCCACCTGCTTCTTGGCCCTCTCCTCCAGTCTGACCTTCTCCCGCTCCAGCCTGGACTTCTCTACTTCCAGACGCTCTCGGGCTTCTGTCAGAGCGGCCACCTGCCTCTTCAACCCCAGCAGCTCCTCGCTCGGATCCGGCTGGTACAGATTATACAATAACTACACAATAACAGGGAGCCAATAAGACAAGCAGCAAAGGTAACGAGTTACGAGCAGTGCCATGACACCGAGCAATTCTTACCCGGAGGACCGACTCCTTGCACTTTTGGCGGTTCTCCCCCGCCAAGGCTACGGTGACCCCAGGCATGTCCAGGCCAAGGCTAGCCACATCTGCCGCCACCTTCCGAACGAAGGGATTCTCCAGACTCCCCCTCTGTTCTTCCGTAGGAGCGGGGCTACTCTGCTGACAGGCAGAGTTTGGAGCAGCGGCAGCCTTGTCCCCAGCGGAACTCGACTCACCACTGGTGACCTTGAGCCGTTTCGCCAAGTTATCACCTGACGACCGGCCGGTCAGCGTCACCAGCGTGGAGGGAGGAACGTCCATGACCCTCCGCCTCTTCTCACCCTGACCGTCCGGTGAAGAAGATTGTGCACCTGACCGGGTGGCCCTGGTGACTAGCGGGACTGATCCCGGGTACGGAATCCGGTTCACCCCACCAGGAACCTTTGGTGGCCCCCCGGTGGTCTTGCCCTTTCCAGGTCCCGTCTTGGGCGCAGCAGGGTGACTCTTCACACGCCTCAGAATATAGGCATCGCCCTCAACGTCCATGGTCCTCGGTTCGACATGAACGGTAAGCCGACCGGACTCCTCGTCCACAGAGGTCTGCGAAACGGCCTCCCCTTTCTCCTTTAGACTTGAGAGAAGGTCTTCACCGTCCATGGATAAGGTATTGTCGGGTTTAATGACCGCCCGGGAAGATGCACCTGCAGGACAAGCAAAACGTTAGTGTTTAAAACTCGGCCAGCAGAAACGCCACCGCTAAACCTTGCTACGCACTAGGATCTCGCCCGAGACCGCAGTACTCCAACACCTCCCGCCGAATGAAGTTGTAAGAGCTTCGCTCGAGATCGTCCCAGCAGCCGAGTATAGTCATAATCCTTTCCCGCTCCAACTCGGATAGTTCGAACGATTGGTCGCCAAGGGGCTGGAAGGCACCAGGAACCCGGTACATTTTACTCCTCTTCTACCACTTCCAACCCCCCCCCCCCCCCCCCCCCCCCCCCCGCCATCACCACCTTTTTCCTCCAGCTATTATCTATCCAGGAAGGCATGTGGGTGATGATAGGTTGGAACTGTCGGGCGCTAAAGGTCAGACAACCCCGGGAGCCCCTCTTCTTCGAGAAGGATATTCTGTACAATGCCCGGAACTCGTTCACCGTCGGCATACTCATCCCGGACAACTCGTACAGACAACCGAGGCTCAGCAGCTTCCTCCACTGATTCCCGAGAAGCTGCACGGGAGACACTTGCAGGGCACTGAGCGTGTACTGCCCGAAATCTGGCAACGGGAGGGAAAACCCGTGGCGAAATTGGTCCAAGTGCATAGCAACCCAACCCACCTCCGGGTTACAGGCCGATTCTTCGGGATTCAGCGGCCGTAACGCTACCTCATCGGGGATACTCCACGTCTCCCGGAAGGCGGCAATCTCTTCGAGATTCATACTACCCTCCGGTTCATCACTCACCACGGCCCATTTCCCACTCCCGATGGTGTAGCTCACGGGCGGAGTACCAGAAAAGCGCACCCCGTGCGGGATTTCCTCAGATCCCGAGGACCCGAAAGACGAAACCTCGCTCCGGGAGTGGTCAGCGGCTTCGGCATCCGGGGATTCCGAACCGAGCCAATCCTCCAGTCTCTCCTCATCGTCCACGACGGGACGCCTGTCGGCCGATTCGGAAGTCCCATCAGAACTTGCAGAAGCCATTTAACCTAAGGGGAAGAAAACAAAACCCCACCGCTGGTCAGCAACAAGCTAGAACAACGCCCTCTGCGGCTCCTCCCCAAGATTACCGCAGCCGCCCCACTTAAAACAACTCACTGTCGGCAATAGAGCCCCCCCCCCCCCCCTCTCTAGCCGCAAAACGCCAAAAAGAAAAAGAAAAAAAACACCAGGCAAAGAAAGCAAGACTTACCGATTACTATGCACAACCGAGGAAAGTCCGTCCTACGAAAACACCGAGCAATGGCAGGTAAAGAACAAGAACCCTTGAGGCAACGGATGTCGCGGGGCACCTCCACAAAGCTTTCGCCGGATTCCTCTCTAACCTTCTCTTCATCTCTCTGAGCCAAAGAACAAAACAGAACTTATGAAGGAAGAGGAGGCCTTTTTATAGAGGGGTCCGATGCCCTAGGCACTTGTAATCCCCCCAAAACACGCAATCAGGACAACTCAAATGCCTGCGAATCCAGACCCTCCATCTCAGATCGCTCCCTACTGGCACGTGTCCCAGTATTGGTAAACTTCCCACGCCATCATAACTGACGGAACTGATGGGTTTCCTCCTTAAATGCATGTCAGCCACTTGTCCCACCTACGAGCGACATGGAGGAGAGATGGAGCAGGAACCGAGGCGTCAAGCCCCCCTTCACTTTCCCAAGGGCCACGACATCTCTCCGGTTATGATTTTTCAACCGGCTCGAAGGCTTCTCACCGGTTATGATCTTCCAACCGGAGCCATGGCAGTTCACCGGTTAGGTATCATTCAACCGGCTGCATGGCATCTCCACGACAGCTCTCCAGTTATGATTTTTCAACCTGCTCGAAGACTTCTCACCGGTTATGATCTTCCAACTGGAGCCATGGCAGTTCACCGGTTAGGTATCATTCAACCGGCTGCATGGCATCTCCACGACAGCTCTCCGGTTATGATTTTTCAACCGGCTCGAAGGCTTCTCACCGGTTATGATCTTCCAACCGGAGCCATGGCAGTTCACCGGTTAGGTATCATTCAACCGGCTGCATGGCATCTCCACGACAGCTCTCCGGTTATGATTTTTCAAACAGCTCGAAGGCTTCTCCCCGGTTATGATCATCCAACCGGCTCCATGGCAGCTCACCGGTTAGGTATAATTCAACCGGCTCTATGGCCTCTCACCGATTAGGTAACATTCAATCGGCTTGAGAGCATTTCACCGGTTAGGAGACATCCAACCGGCTCCATGGCCCCTAACCGGTTAGGTATCATTCAACCGGCTCCATGGCATGACTTCGGTTATGAGAACATTCAACCGACATGGGCTTTATACACCCGGGCGAATTTACATCTAACACATGTACTCTTGTCCAGCAGGATAAAAACCCTGCATCGCACTGAACTGCGATCAAAATGGGGATTCAAGGCGAGACTTGTCATCTCAACGCCTCCCCACCGGGCAGATTGTTTCTCTAATCCAGAACTCTCTCCGCAGGCACATCGCCCCACGCTTATTCCAACACAAGATGGGCCGAGCCACCGGGCCCCTCCCGGCCTGCCATTGGCAGCAATTTCGCCTTGGGGGACTCGTTCCGATATGGCAGAACGCCCGGTCGAGTTCCCATGCACTCTCCGACTCGATACGGTATGGGGGTCCACCAGTCGGTTCGGCAATTTCGCCTTGGGGGACTCGTTCCGATATGGCAGAACGCCCGGTCGAGATCCCATGCACTCTCCGACTCGATACGGTACTCACCGCACCTCGCCTGACTAAACGCCCGGTCACGCCCAATCTTCAATACGGACTTGGGGGACTGAGTACCGTTGGGTTGGTAACTGCGGGTCTGCGGGACAGAAGCAAGATATATTAAGTCCGCATTCAAGATTGCACTTGACCGGGAACTTGGGGGACTTGTTGACAGTAGTCACAGAGGGGCTACAACAGGCCCACAGACCCGCAACCAGTGCACCCGGGGCCGGCCTAGGGCCCGGAACCGGATCGCCAGCACCCGGAGCCGGGGTCCAGCAGTCTACCTTGCGACCAGGGACCCGGGGACCGGGGGCGCCAGCCTGCCAAAGAAGTCACCAGGGCTGCCCTTTGGTGTACGAACAGAAGGAAGCCAGTCCCACATCGAAGAGTGAGGCCAGACCTCACGTCCGGCCACCTATATAAGGGCCTCAACTACCCTCATTAATAGGTAACTGATCTTTCCTACTGCTTATCATACGTGCTTAAGTTATCTATTCATCCCAACTGTACTAACTTAGGCATCGGAGAGGAGAAGACCGGCCCGCCCGGTATTCCCCTTAGTAAGCAGGTTTACAGGAGATCACACTTGGATTCATCTGTCTCTGCCAGGCCTACGGGTTTTAGGTACGAACACCCCTATCTCCTTCGGTTCTGAAGCCAATCCCGGGAAGTACATATTGGCCCATATCTCTAAGATCCAAAGAGGTCCAGGTGCTTTGGTGCATAAAGGATTCTTGGAGAAGGTATAAAGGTCCCTGTAGAGGTGTGCTAAGACTATTGGGGCGAGGCTGATTTCGTGGCGGGCGTAGAGGATTTCAGCCATTCTCCTATAGGTTTTTGTCATCTTGGAGGCGGATGGACAGAAAACAAACTTATTCAACCAGAAATCGAGGAAGGCTATTCCCCCTATGTCATCTGTCATTTGACTAAACTCATCTATCCAGGTTTGATAGCTCATGTTGTTTGGAGTTGGCATAAGGGTGGATGGTACATCACTCTGGTGGTAGTCATCTTGATCAAAGGGTCTCCTGCCTAAGGGAAATCCTAGCCCAGCATATAAGTCTAAGAGGGTGATACTGGCTTGACCAAAGCTGAAATCAAATGCGTTTGCAGAAGGATTCCAGAAACATACCAAAGACATGAATGCGCACCGGTTTCCTCCTTTTGGGTGGAGATTGAAGCAGAGGTCGATCACTTCTTCTATTCCGGCGTATCGCCACCTTCAGTGGTCTATCTTCTTCCTCATGTTGTACCAACTAATCATGGATTGGGTTGGTAGTGGCCAACAACCAGGGGTTATGGGGACCTCAAAATGGTTGGTGGATTTCCAGTCTCCACATTTGATACTTTGTTCACGAAACGCCACCGGAAGCGGGCGGCACCAGTCTACGAAGGCGGTTAGGGCTTGTTTGCTAAGTTCCCGTTGTCTGGGACCCAGCCCAGTACGGCCGTAGTCATCAGGTGGGGTGAGAGATGTTTGGAAGGGACTTCCTGTTTCAATAGCGGAATTCAGGATTTTCTCCTTTCCACGAAGAGCGTCTGAGTAGTGAATTTCTGAGGTCATGGTGATAAGGCGATGGAAGAATTGAAATTCGAGGGATGAATTGGAGATTCTCAATCTGGGTTTTGAAGAATCTGAAAGGGGTTCTTTGAATCGAGTCGGTAGGGTTTGTGACGGTCGAGGGTTTGATGAATAGTTCTCTCAGCTCGATTTGGTAAAGATGTGCTAAGAAGAGGGAACCTCGCAATGCTTCAGAATTTTTTAAATGGTTTGGGTTGGGCTTTCTAACCTTTATCAATTTCACCAGATTTTCAATTTCAAAGGCTGGGGGGTAATGTTTGGGCCTAAATTAACATTTACCCGAGGGCCTATTCGAGGCCCATGAAGGTTATCTGTTAATGGGTAATCTAATAAGCTTTTTTTTAATCACATTCCTTTAAGGAATAGGTTTGGGATCCTTCAGGAATCCGAATTGGAGGTGGTTTAAGGTATTTAAATCCTAGTCGATCTCAGAATCTTTATACTTCTTGGAAAAGTATTGGGGTTTTGCAATCTCTATATAAAGAACTCTTGGACAACGTAGAAAGGGTTCTCAACCATCTTACAAACACACAAGCTTTTGCGCCTCGCAAATCTTGCAAGCCTCTCCGGAGCAATCTTACGCGAACTGCCTTCCACAAATTGTAAACAACCACCATTCCAACCTTGCCCGCAACCCTACACCCACATCGGTAGCTGTACGCTTGCCGCGGTTGTCGAAAGTGTCTTGCATTCGTGTCGAAGCATCGCTAAGACTTATCGTGTCTAGTCGCTACACCAGTAGCAAATCGAGTCGTTACCCTGGGAACACAACCTGAGTCCGATCTGCAATAGGTTGGAAGCAAACCCTTTTCCGCGGTCTTGATTAAAGCTCTGTTTTGCATCCCAGGATCGGAGTAAGATTACTCAATCTGCAATAGGTTGAGAGAAAATCCTAGTAATTGTTTACTTAGGTCTTGTTCGAGCCCTTTACGCCGGCCTAGTCAACGCCCGTGTAACAGTTGCTTGGTCAAGAAGTCAGGTAGCAGGGAGCAGACGAGTACGTCCGCCAGAGTCATCCGCCCGCCAGGAGTAGTTTGCTCGCCAGACGTCGTCCACCCAAGGTTGTACCTAACCCAAAGGTACTGGCATACTCGCATCAGGACTGAAATTTACGTCCTCCACCTGTTAACTGTTCGACAGGTGTCAAAACCGACGCGAACACAGCCAGTTTATGTCCATCCAAGCAGTGCGCTCTTCCAGAGACAACCAGATTGGATCATCTACCATGAGTTGGTTATGACTACCAAGGAGTATATGCGTGAGGTAACAGTCGTTGACCCCAAATGGCTTGTGGAACTAGCACCCAGGTTCTTCAAAGTTAAGATGAGTAAGCGCAAGCGTCAAGAGCGTGTTGAACCGCTGTATGACAGATACCATGAACCAAACTCTTGGCGTCTTAGTAAACGACGTGCATGATATGTGTTATTTCCAAGCCTGCTGTCAGCGTGAACTTGTTTTGATTTTGGTTTTGCTGCAAATGTAAATGAATTGTACGATGCATTCTCTTCTTATCCATTTTGGGGCCGAAGATTGAATCATTGCTCCAGCAGTCTTTATCTGGCTCTCCATTTTGAAACACATTGCAGAACTAGACCGTGATATTAGAGTTCTAACAGACAAAATTGAAACGTCTCTGTACATCTGGTGCAGAGAGAAAGTGAAACAAAGGGCTGTCCATCTCTTTTCCAAGGAGCAGAAAATCAATTCTATAAGGTTCCGTTGTTTTTTCTTCCTTCACAACTGCTTCTTTTTACAACTCATGAAAAAATCCTACAAAACCTTTTGCAGCAGCCGCTTGGAGATTGAATGAGGTCTGTTACTACAAAACCTTTTGCAGCAGCCGCTTGGAGATTGAATGAGGTCGGTTATTTTCTTTGGAGGTTTTATTGTGTAGTGCTATTATGTTTCTTGACTTAGTATATCTTTAGTTGTTGTGCTTTTCAATTAAAGTATCTGAGAATACACTTTTTTATGCCTGCAACTGTGTTTAATGGATGGCTTTATTGGAATGTTGGCATCCTACAGTTCTAAGTCCAGATTTATTGTTGTTTCAATTTCCTGAAGAGGATAGTAATGGGAACTGAGGAATTTGGTTAGATGGATTGAGTTTTGAAGCTCTGTGTTTTTAGAGAAGTTGAGGAGACTTTTTAATCTGTCTTTTGTGAGAATAATTGTTTTTACTGTGTTGCACTAAGTGAACCTAGGCTTTTCTGGGACCTAAAGAACTGTCCTTATTGTTATAATGAGGAATTCTTTATGGAAAATGATCGATAGGTTATTTTTTATTCAACTATATATATTCTTCTTTTGTAGGTGTTCAGTGTTGAGAATGCTTTTTGATGTTTACAGCAAAAAATGGAATATTTGATTGTTTTTGGATCTACAAGTATTGAGCTGCTTAAGGCTTGTCAGGTTATTATTGAGCAATTAGATATAGCTGGTTTACATGGTAGATGCATTGTGAATCACTGAATCTGATTCTGAATCTGAATTGTTCTGGGTGATACCATTGCTTAATAATTATGATGAATTTAAGCAAACAATTTGTTGTTTAAATAATTTTTGTTCAACATATACAGACTTTTCCTTTGTGTTTGAACTTTGAACCTTTGTGATAAAGTGTTTGGGTAAGTTTAAAATATGCTTTAATTACCTTGAAGCAAAACCTACATTATACTTCAGGTCCCTGAAACTGCATTTTTCCTTCATCCAAGATGGCAGGAATGTCACAACTCACAACCAGCTGCTTCAATGGTGTCTTCGTCATGTTGAGCTAGCGAGGATTTGATCTTTGACCAGTTCCAGTTTGCTCTCATCGTAAAGGGCTTTTAGAGTCTAATTTCCTTGCGACTGGCAACTTATTTCGAGTCTGCTGTATCTCAGAGTCTGCTACATATTGGTTGCAAAAATAGTGGATTTTATGATTTGCAGGTAAATTGTGTTTCAAGATCTTCCATTTGCCTTGTATAGATGCGGTCTTTGTATACAGAAATGCCTTTTTTTTTTTCTTTTTTTTTGTATCAAAGTTCTGTTAAAAGTAAGTTTTCTTTTTATATATGGCCAGATAGGGTACCTGGCCAAAATCCAAGTATCCAACTCTCAAATGTTGGTGTTTCAAGCTTTTCAGTAAGGTACGTAGATAGACACATGAAACAATAGAAACCATTAATTTATGGAGAGTTGGCACGCACCCCCTTAATTGTCTTGTGAACCACGCTCTGTTAATAATGGAGATTAGAGATTTATAGACGAAATACCTGTCTAATTTCCCTTGCGAAACCGTTAGCTATGACCACCAGTCCTGCATGTAAGTCGAAAGATATGCTAAAAGGGATTTTATTCCATATCCTTCAGCCATGAACGAGATCAAAAGATTGTAATGGGAACCTCAATTCAAACCAGAAGAGAGAAGAAAGGTTGCAATAGGTGGATTAAGAATCGAGCTCCTGATCATCACCGGCCAAGGTCGCCCTCCACCATGTCACGAGCATTGAATGCCGAAGCCAAAGCCAAAGCTAAAGCAGCGGCCTCTGCGTCAGTTCCGTTTGGATTACATCTGGTGAGTCAGAAATTGGGGAATGTTCAAATTACATTTGGTGATAGTCCCTGCATGGTTTCTGGCCGGGATTTAGTTAACCCTTGAGAATCTGACATGAGAGAAAAGAGAGCAAAGGTGATCCAAGGATGACTCCTCGTCTGAAGATTGAATCCCAAGCAATGCATAACGAGGGCATATAGCAGGCAAGTCATCCTTGGCTCACTTCTACTCTCTTGTCTCTTCATGCACACTACTGGAAAACCCATTCGAGGCGACGGAATTTTTTGATCAAAAGTCGTCGCCTCGAACACGAAGAGACCAGAAAGTCGTCGCTAGGGGTCGTCGCTTCGTTTTCGTCGTTTCGGCTTCGAGGCGACGACTTTTGCTCCAAAAGTCGTCGCTTGGACATTTCAAGCGACGACTTCAAAGTTTGTCGCCAAATTATGAGCGACGAATTTTGAGTCGTCTCCTAGCATTCCAGGCGACGAATTTTGGGTCGTCGCTTCCAATTCTAGGAGACGAAGTTTGGGTAGTCGCTTACAATTTGAGGGGACGAAGTTTGGTTCAAAAGTCGTCGCTAGAGTGTATTTTTAGTGCGACGAATATCAATGTTCGTCGCTTCATGTCTCCATTTTCGTTTTTAAAAAATTTCCCGCCATTTTTCGTCTGAGTTCGATTTCGTATTTTTCGTTCGAGTTCGATTTGGTTTTTTTGTCCAGTTTTTGGAGGCGGTGGAGGAGGCGACGGAGGAGGCGGTGGAGGAGGTGACGGAGGAGGCGACAGAGGAGGCGGTGGAGGAGGCGACGGAGGAGGCGACAGAGGAGGCGGTGGAGGAGGCGAGGAGGAGAGGGAGGGAGGGAGGCGGTGGAGGAGGAGAGGGAGGTAGGCGGTGGAGGAGAGGGAGGGAGGAGAGGGAGGCAGTGGAGGAGGAGAGGGAGGGAGGGAGGGAGGGAGGAGGATGGCGACGGCGACGAGGAGCGGCAGTGGAGGAGAGGGAGGAGAGGGAGGCAGTGGAGGAGGCCGGAGAGGGAGGGAGGCAGTGACGGAGTGAAGAAGAAGGAGATCTGGGAATATATAATCAGCACTTTGAATTATGGCCGTTAGATCTGGGAAATCTAACGGTTCACAGGGTGATCCGCGCAATGTGTTTTAATTGGTTCTCAGCATGTGGCGCGGATTCAACACTGAAGCGACGAAGTAAAACGAAATTCGTCGCTTCAATAATATATAAAATTGAAGCGACGAAGTCGTACAAAATCCGTCGCTTCAATAATATTTAAAAAATTAAAAAAAATTTATGAGATTATACTCAAGTGTACAACTTTTCGAAGCAACTATATAAAAGAAGTAAAATTTTGAAAAACACTGTGAAATAACATTTGATCGTTATGATGAAATACAGTTATGGTAAAAAAATCACTTAAATCCGACAAAGTTAGAGCCCCGATCGACGCGGTCAACCTTATTTAAACTTATTTCTCTCTATGGGGAACCATAGTATCGGGAGGTAAAAGTTACCAAATTTTTACATGGCTGATTACGTCTCATCTATTTGAGAATTTAATGTTTGGAAGAGTCGACGAAACAAGGTCATCTAAAGGTACGTAATAGGGTTTTCGTGTGATAAGTTTTATGAAAATATGGTTGACCGTTTCGATCGAGCGTCGAACGTTTACGAAACGAGCTGATTTTTATACTCTACTCATATTTAACTATAACGATCACATCAGACGGTCAAATTTTTCATTTTGTGAATTTAGCCATTATAACGACAACATTCTCACTAATACGTTATAACTTGATTATAAGATTATACTCAAGTGTACAACTTTTCGAAGCAACTATATAAAAGAAGTAAAATTTTGAAATATACTGTGAAATAACATTTGATCGTTATGATGAAATACGGTCATGGTAAAAAAATCACTTAAATCCGACAAAGTTAGAGCCCCAATCGATGCGGTCAACCTTATTTAAAACATATTAAACTGCCGTTTGGAGGGCCTAAACGAACTCGAAAGCCCGAAAAAGCCCACACGTCGTGGCAAAGCGACGAGTTTGACTCGTGGCATCGTTTCCTTTCCGAAAATGTATTACAATCGTCAATCGGACACCAAATGCCAAATCTACAACTCTCCAAACTATGAAAATATGGTTGACCAGATTACATGAAGCGACGACTATTGATCAAAACTCGTCGCTTCGTTTCATATCTCAGCGACGAATATTGACGAAGGTTATCAACTTCGTCGCTTGAATTTTGAGTCGGCGACGAAGATTGAATTTTCGTCGCTACAGTTTACAAAACATGATTGGGAGGCGACAATAATCAATATTCGTCGCTTCAATAAGATGTGAGCGACGACTATTGATCAGAAGTCGTCGCTCTCGTTTTCTGAAGCGACCAAAGCAATATTGGTCGCCTCAATGTGTCCAGGCGACGAACTTTGATTTTCCCTTTCCAATCTTCGTCGCTTCATACCTGATTTCCAGTAGTGGCAAGGGACTCGGATCCTCTCCTATTCTTTTTTTTTGCCTGAGCTGACCTGAGCTCCATTCGACGATAGAGAGGCCTTGTAGGGGGGAGCTGTTGTGAGGGGGGAAATCTGGGCTGTTGGATGAGCTGAGCTCCTAAAGGAGCTCAACAGAGGATCCTAGTCCTCATGCAAGACTCTTTGGACATAGTGAAGAACTGATCTAGCTCTATAGTCTATACAAGTTCCTTACATATTATACTTGCGGAATATCAAATTGTTTTTAGTCCTCGAGAGTCTGGCATGAGAGAAAAGAGAGCAAGAGTGAACCAAGGACGACTTGTCTGAATGCTCAACGAGGGCACACATCAGGCAAGTCATCCTTGGCTCATTTCTACTCTCTGCCTCTTCATGCAAGACTCTGGACATAGCGAAGAAGATCCAAATGATCTATTCTCCTTGTATGCCAGTTCCTTACGTTTTACTAATTACAGATCCATCTTAAACTATTTATAGAATACTAAAAGGTTCCTATATTCCCTTCATTTATACGACTTTCATGGGCACCCTTACCACCTCCACACGGCCATACACAGAAGCTTTCCATTTTTCGCTTCCCATAGTTTCGAAAACGAAGGGGTTGACTTGCACACAGGTTAGGAATCTGTTCTTTTAAGAAAGCTGATATCTCAGAGACTGAGAGTCTGAGAGACACAAGTCCCACTAGTTTCTGGTTAGGGCATCTGCTCAGGTTATTTTTTAATTTTTTTCTATTTCATAATCTTTCTCGAGTTTTTGCACTTCTAAACTAAAGCTAAAATGGATAGATAGTTTGACTCGATCTCTATCATCAACGATATGATGGCAATATTCTATTCGTGACTCGATCAGCATGTCAACCATTCCCTAGTCCATCGATCTAGCTAGCTGTATCTTCAGTACATATAAAGTGGGCTGACAAAGCTAGCTAGTGAGATTGATATATGTATAAAAGGGCGATCTGCATTGATCAGATGTATCACAGGCATTTTTGGATACCATGGCAGTACACATGCCAATGTCCCGATGTCTGTGTGTAGGACTAGAGGCGTGAATCCGCATTCTACATTTTACAATCCACACTTCATGTTTTTAAGTTTTGAGTTTTTATGTGATAGCTTAAACTCTATTATTCTATAAGAATTTCATAAAAACAAAGAAATGTGTGGATTGCAAAGAACTCTGCAAATAGAATAAATATGTATCGGAGTAAGAAGCTAAAAAATAATCGATTCTTTCCATCCGGCAAGTATCATAGAAAAGAAAAACATTTTTACAAATGTTCGCTTCAGAACGTTCTTTATGGAAGTCTTTATGATCTTGTATATCATTCTTATTGATATGTGAAGATGATGACCCATGTAAATTATTGCAAATTTGCTTAAATTTGATCAATCTCTAGTTCTCTACACAGATTCTATATTCTTCAATTATGGATCGCCCATGCAACATGCATGTCGACCACCATATTCCAAATCAGATTTGGAGGACCATAAGAACATCTTTGATCGTCAATATTATTCGAAAACTCTTTAAATTTAGGGATAAAATTCATACATGGCACTCACATATATATTCATGTCTCAAAGACTCAAAGTGAGTCACATAATATGTGCATTTCTCCTCATTACCAAATTTTATTCATTCTTCTTTGGGCAGTAGTATAAAAGGGTCTTCATCCCCACTCATATTTGCTAGTCAAGAAACAATGAAACTTGAAATATGTAATTTGACAAGGAAGGAGTTTTCTAAAGCATTAATGCATGGGAAAGAAAAGAGTACAATCAAGCCAAGGATTTGAATTGCCGGCGTTATATATATATTGGCCTTCAAAAGCCGTATATACTTGTCGGCGTCCGGCAATCCATTCTTGGCCGTGTTGGTCTCTATTCGTTTCATGCAGTGGCATTATATATACAAGATTTGGCCATTGCTGCTATGAGAAACAGTGAAACTGAGTAAGAATGATACAGGCCTTCAAACGCTGTATCTCATATATATATTTGTCGGTGGCCGGCAATCCATTCTTGGCCATGTTGGCCTTTTTTCGTTTCATGCAATGCCATGAAATGTACAGGATCGGAAATTAGCCTGACAACTGTGCACACTAGCTCCATTGGTCTTATGATCATATATATCGGACTACGATCGATCGATGTTTGGACTACGATCGGCTTCTGTACTTATTTTTGTGATTACTTCTCATGGCAGACTATACTGATGACTTACTGACCGTTTATAAAGTGTCCTCTTTACTTAACTGGTATTAAGTACGAGTCTACCTAGAACATACGTTCTTTGCTGATAGCAAGCCGAAGAAAAATACAGAAAAAAAAAAAAAAAAAGAAGGGAAAGGGAAAGGGAGAAGCGAAAGCAAATGGATCGCAAGGAGTACAATGTTATATATGTGATTAATTGGATGGAACTAAAGAAGAACCAGAATGCTGCTTATTGTATTAGTACAATGCATGGAGATCATACATCTCCTTATTTAACTTGAGCTAACTTGAAAGCCCTATAGAGCCTAACTCAGCCAATTGTAGGAATCCTGGTGACAGTGCCATGTTTATCGACCCAAACTCTAACCCTATTCCACCGGAAATATTGAGTGGCAAGTCATGAACCTTCTTTCACAATGAAGGCCTCCACTAAATCCTTCTCGCTCTGCCTCTCTTCCCTTGAAATAGTCATCACTTCCGTCTTCAACAGTATTTTTTGCCAATTAGAACTGACGACTATAAGGTAGAATTCTAAAACACCATATCGCACACTATAAACATAATCAACTTCTTCAATATATACTACATAATCGTAATGAAACATATCAATCATCAATGACGAACGACCAAGTACTACACACATAGCTGAAAAAGAGTCGAACGCATTGAGATGGTCCAAACAACAAACACAACACAACTAATTTGTGTAAACCACAAACTCCTAACCAACATTCAGATCTCGATCGTGCACGAAACAAACAAATGAACAAGAACCAACAACACTATATTTGATCTAGCATAATCACAAACACAAATCTAAAACCTATCAAAATGAGAAAACATCAAAGCAGGATGAGGTTCAAGCTAATATCTTAACTATATCTCAGAGAGATGCAAGCTAACAGAAACACCCAGTGAATAAACAGATCCAATACGTACATTTGTTTATACAAAGAGAGACTGAATGTCAAGAAAGAATCTCAGAGACCCTTTTCGCTTAACCGTCTTCAATTCCTCTGCTTCAACGTAGTCATCTCTTTGCAAATAACATAATTTTTCACCTCTTCCTCACAGTGAGACCCTCCATTGGTCTTATGAAACTCAAACCCTAGTCAAACGGCGCCACTGTAAAAATCCTAGTTGAACTCAAATTACCATAGTCAAACTTTATTTTCTTTGTGTTGACTATGGTTTCTTTCAAAAAAAAAAAAAAAAAAAGAGTACGCAGAGAATAACCCATTTAAAGTGACGTGTACTATATCGTTTTTCACTAGCCCCTGGTAAAAATTACTTTTTTTACCTAAGTTACTGGGTGATCGCTCACTCAAACGTACTCTATAGTCACTCACAAGTTACTTTGTAATGGCTCACAACTCACACTCAGTAATCACTCACAAGTTACTTTAGAACACTCCGAACTTATAAGATACTAATAGATCATGAATTACAAATGGAACCCAAAATAATTATGGGCACAGCCAAAAAAAGAAGCTGACGAACTGTTGCATATAAAGGCACGCTTTCCATTTTTGACTTGCAACTTCATAATCGACTAGTAGCAAGGAGGTTCCTTATATATTATCAAGGCCAAAAGTTTTCGATCAAAGAATGAATTCCACTCCCCATTTTGTTAGATCAACCATATTCTTCTACAAAATTAATCATGTGATCCATCTTTCAGTACGGTTACAAGTGCAATCCAGTACATGCATTGATTGTTCCTTGTGGGATATCCCTGCAGTTCCAGTAAACTATCTCTTTCCATGGATACAAGTCAGTACACATGTGTCTATCTTTTAAGGAGATGCAAGCTTAACCCAGGTGAAGAAATCTAAGTAACAAATTAAGGAGTTATTGTTGGAATCCATGTTAGAATTCACAATACTTCTACTTTCGCACTGGCGAGTGTGATCAGAAACCAGTTCGACGTGGTGAGTGGCGACCAATTACTCGTGGCGAGTGAAGTATATCACACTGTTCACTTGGTGAATAGTGTTTGAAGAAGAGTAGATGAACTGAACTTATGCAGTTTTTTCTTTGATCTAAAATTCTTAAAGATTACAATGAAAACTCTTCCCTTTTATAGGGATACAAAGTAACCTACTAAATATCGTAAGCTAGGTAAACTAGAGATCAACTTGACAAATTATAGTACTATGATACTACAAATATCTAGTACAGAAAATCTCAGTGGAATGAACAGTAGAAAGTTGCTGGAAAGCATATCAGCTTTTCAGTTTAACTCTTAGTTCACCCAGGAAAACATTAACTTTAACACTCCCCCTTAATGCTTTGCCTTATTATTCTGAGCAGGCCTCTGAGGTATTCAAACCTATCTCTGGCGAGTGTCTTGGTGAAGATATCAGCAACTTGGTCATCTGTATTGCAGTACAGCAGATCAATCTCATTCTCTTCTATTGCATCCCTGATGTAATGAAACTTCAAGGCGATGTGCTTGGCCCTACTGTGATAGACAGGGTTCTTGCTCATGGCGATTGCAGACTTGTTATCACTGAGAATGGTTGTTGCTGTTATGTTTTTCTCACCAAAGTCTTCTATGACTCTTCTTAGCCATATTGCTTGTGAAGTAGCGATTGAAGCTGCGACATACTCAGCTTCAGCTATGGACAATGCCACTGATTTCTGCTTCTTTGAAGCCCAGGAGAACACTCATGTTCCTAGTGTGAAGGTGTATCCAGATGTGCTCTTCAAGTCATCTACACTACCTCCCCAGTCACTGTCACATAACCCAAAGAGTTTTGGTTCCACATTCCTCTCATACAAGCTTCCAAAGTCTATTGTTCCTTGGATGTATCTCAGGATTCTCTTTGCAACTCCATAGTGTATCTTGGTGGGGTTGTGCATAAATCTGGACATCAAGTTTGCTGCATACATAATATCTGGTCTTGTTGCAGTCAAGTATAGCAAGGTTCCCACTAAGCTTCTGTATAAATTCTCATCCGCAGAACCACTTCCATCTTCCTTGGAGAATTTCTCACTGACCACTAGAGGAATTGCAACTGGATTGCAACCTAGCATTTTGAACTTCTCTAGTATAGTCTTTGCATATCTCTTCTAGGTAATGAAGATTCCCTCCACTGCTTGAATTATTTCAATTCCCAGAAAGTAATGCAGGATTCCCAAATCACTCATTTCATATTTCATCATCATATCAGACTTGAAATTTGAAATCATTTTTTCACAGCTTCCAGTAAATACCAAATCATCAACATATAAGGAGACAATAAGTATGTTTGATTTACCTTCAGTCTTTGTGTAAAAGACAGGTTCGTTTTCACTCCTTTGAAAACTCCTTTCTGTGAAATAGGAATCGATCTCACCATACCAAGCTCTTGGGGCTTGTTTCAGGCCATATAGAGCTTTCTTCAGCTTGTAAACTTTCTGCCCTTTGTCTTTGATGATGAAACCTTTTGGTTGTTCCACAAACACTTCTTCTTTCAGCACTCCATTTAGAAATGCCGATTTGACATCAAGTTGGTGTAGATACCAACCCTTTTGTGCAGCAATGGAAATCAGACCTCTTATGGTCTCATGCCTTGCCACTGGTGCAAATGTCTCATTGAATCCACTCCAGGTATCTGCGAGTATCCCTTCGCCACCAATCTTGCTTTATTTCTTTGCACATAACCATCTGAATTCAGCTTGGTCTTGTATATCCACTTCAAACCTATGACATCTTTGTTGTCTGGTTTGTCAACTAGCTCCCATGTGTTGTTCTTCACAATCACATTGATCTCCTCTTGCATTGTAGACCTCCATTCATTTTCCTTCACAGCTTCTTCAAATCTTTCTGGCTCGAACAAGCATGCATTGCAGCTTTCATACACTTCATTCAAGCTTCTCATCCTTACTGGTGGAGAGCTTGGTGTTGATTAAGCTTCTGAAGATCCTGGCGAGTGAGGTGCTGGCGAGTGTGTCGCTGGCGGGTGAGTCGCTGGCGAGTGTGTCGCTGGCGAGTGTGTCGCTGGCGAGTGTGTCGCTGGCGAGTGAGTCGCTGGCAAGTGAGTCGCTGGCGAGTGAGCTGCTGGCGGATTGAGTTCCAGAATTTCTGGATCCTCTTGTTCATTTTGAACTCTTACTTCTTTTACTCCTTTCTCTTGGGTTGAACCTTGGTTCCAATCCCAAGATGAGTTCTCAATGAAGAGAACATCTTTGCAGACTATCATTTTCTTCTTCTGCAGATTGTAAAGCCTATAGCCTTTTGATTGAGAGCTGTATCCCATGAATACACACTTGTCACTGGTTTCATCCAGTTTATCTCTCAGCTCCTCTGGGATATGTGCATAACAAATTGATCCAACCACCCTCAAGTGATTTACACTTGACTTCCTACCACTCCCTGCTTCCAACGGAGTCTTTTCTTGGACAGCAACTATTGGATGTCTGTTCATTAAATACACAGCAGTGTTCACTGCTTCTCCCCAATATTCTTGAGATACTGATTTATCATAGAGCATGGACTTGGCCATCTCAATGATTGTTCTGTTCTTCCTCTCAGCTACACCATTCTACTGAGGTGTGTAGCTAACAGTGAGCTGCCTTTCCAGCCCAATGTCTTCACAGAACTTCTTGAATTCATTTGATGTGTACTCGCCACCTCTATCTGTTCTTAACTTCTTCAGCTTGAGGTCAGATTGTCTCTCCACCATTGCTTGAAACTTTCTGAACACGGCGAATACATCAGACTTTTGCCTTAGGAAATAAACCCAAGTCATTCTTATGAAATCATCTATGAAGGTCAGAAAGTATCTGTTTCCTCCATCAATTGTGGTTCTCATTGGACCACAAACATCAGAATGTACCAGCTCCAGAGGTACTTTTGCTCTCTAGGCTTTTCCTTTTAGGAATGGGAGTATGTGTTGCTTCCCCAATGCACATCCTTCACACACTTCATTTACATCATTTATTTTTGGCAGTCCCTGCACCATTTCCTTTTGATGCATCAACTTGAGATTCTGGAAATTCAAATGTCCAAGTCTCTTGTGCCAGAGCCAGGGATCATCCTTTAGCTCCATTCTTCTTGCACTCTCAGTAGCATAATTGAGAGTCAGAGGAAAACTTATGTTCCTCTTCATCTGGATTTCTACCATCAGGTTCTTGCTGCTCCTTCTCTGATATATCTTGCAAGTGTCATCACCAAAATGCAGATGATATTTGTGCTCAATGAGCTGACCAACACTTAGCAGATTGGAATCCAGAGTTGGAACCAACATCACATCTCTGATGTACATTTTTCCAGACTTGGTTTCAACAGCAATGCTTCCTTTGCCTTTTGTATCCACCAACATTCCATTTCTCATCTTCACTCTTGTAATGCTGTTGTGGTCAATATAATGTAGAAGGTTGGCATTCCCCATCATATGATTATTGCAAGCACTATCAACAAGCCACGCATTCTCCTCTACTGCAACACTTGCAGCATGAGTAACACAGAACATGTTTGTGTCACTCGCTTCTATGCTGTTCGCCTATTGATTTCCCTTGTAGTTACAATCCTTCCTGACATGACCAAACTTGTCACACTTTCAGCACTTTGGTTTCCCTTTGAACCAACACTCGCCTGCATGAAGCTTATTACAGACAATGCATTTATAATACCCTGAGTTGCTACCCTTTTCATTTGATTCACTACCAGATTTGACAGAATATATAGCCGACGAAATTTTTTTCGTCAGCTATTCCAAATTTTCGTCGGCTATTCCTTCTACCGACGAAAATTTCGTCGGCTATAACTCGTCGGTAAAAGCCCGTCGGTAAAAGTAATGGCCGACGAAAAAAACGACATCGTCGGCCATTCCAACCTTGGCCGAAGAATTATGGCCGACGAAAATGATTTCGTCGACCAAGGCTTGGCCAAATATCCGACGAAATTCATCGGCTATTTTCGAGTATGGCCGACGATTTCGTCGGAATATATTAATATTTTAAAGTTATAGCCGACGAAATTTAGTTTCGTCGGCTATTTGTTCTGAAGTATAGCCGACGATTTGGGCTATTTCATCAGCTATTTTGTCGGAATATATTAATATTTTAAAGTTATAGCCGACGAAATAATGTCAATTTCGTCGGCTATAACTGTATTTTGGGCAAAAAAAATTACCGGATCGGAGGAGGAGAAGGAGGAGGAGGAGGAGGCCGGAGGAGGAGGAGAAGGAGGAGGGGAAGGAGGCGGAGGCCGGAGGAGGAGGAGGAGGAGGAGAGAAAAAAGGCGGGAGGAAGCGATTTAAAAGATTTAGAAGGAGAATAGCCGACGATTTAAAATATTTCGTCGGCTATACTTTGGAAGATCAACAGCCGTCGGATCTGAGCCATCCAACGGCGGACAATAAAAAGGCGCGGATCGCAAGAGTTTAGCCGATGAAATGTAATTTTCGTCGGCTAAACTTAGAGAATAGCCGACGATTTACAATATTTCGTCGGCTATTCTATGAACATCGTCGGCTATACTTTGAAAACATATTAAACTGCCGTTTTGAGGCCCTAAACGAACTTGAAAGCCCGAAAAGGCCCACACGTCGTGGCAAAGCGACGCGTTTTGATTCCTGGCGTCGTTCCCTTTCCGGAATGGTATCACAATCGTCATTCGGACGCCGGACGCCAAATCTGCAGTAAACCGGGTTTTGACTTGCAACCGTCAATCTGCTCTTCAACGCCAAATCTGGCCTCACCTTCAACAGATAATAGTTTCAAATCAATGAGACGCAACTAATCATATAAAAATTTTACAAAATTGATTTAACGAACGTCAGGCTACCCATAGGAAAACGAAAGTAAAAAACAGTTAATCGCAACATTTGGCACACGGATGGCAATGTAAACGTCTAAATAATTTCAAACTTCAGAAAGTTTCTGATCCAGGCGCACATAACGTACCTTGATTGATCATATATTATATAGTGCAATATCCATGACAAGTTAACGTAGGCACAGTAGCACTGATACTTGAGTTCTTCGTATATTATTTACCAGCAAGTAGTTGCTATCTAATGTAATATAGAATATCTGTACATAATTTTGTAAACATATGGCTCTGCGATTATAGTATAATGTAAGGGCCGGAACTGGCATGTACAAGGAGATCATTTGGATCTTCTTGAACGATGTTCAGAGAGTCTTGTTGTCTTGCATGAAGAGGATTTACATATACAAAAGGTAAACGTCTAAATAATTTCAAACTTCAGAAAGTTTCTGATCCAGGCGCACATAACGTACCTTGATTGATCATATATTATATAGTGCAATATCCATGACAAGTTAACGTAGGCACCGTAGCACTGATACTTGAGTTCTTCGTATATTATTTACCAGCAAGCAGTTGCTATCTAATGTAATATAGAATATATGTACATAATTTTGTAAACATACTAAATAATCTGATTATGAGTTTATATATGATGTTGATATATGTTGTGTTTGTGATATAAATTAACGTTCCTTGATATAAAAAATATGCCGCCGACTAATGGGAAGCTGAAGCAGAGGCAGGAGGTATTTGACCGCCTTTATAGGTTAAATGCCTCATAAGGGAGTTCGTCGCAGCCAACTACGGTTGCGCCTGTGAGTGGATCAGCACCGCCTATCCCTCCCCCGTTGTCGGTGGAAGATAGTTCAGCCCCTCCATCAACACAAACCAGTTCTCAAACCGAAGACAACGATGGTGAAGAGATTAGTTGTCGTTGCACACCTCGTGCTCGGCCTGATGGAGGTAAAGACAACACTTTTAAGTTATTCAGTTATAAATGTGTTATTACTCTCTAATAAAACTTTTATTACTTTGGGCAGCACCTCCCCCCAAACGCAAACGGGGGTTGGTCAAAGACTTAAAAGCCTATCAGTATTGGATGCAACACAGAGAGAAGGTGAAGATCATCATGAATGAAGATTTCTTGCACGGACCACACACCAGAGGATTGAACAGTTGGCTGACTCATGATATCGGCCATATTGTTTGGGACATCAATCCCATGACTGCATGCAGTTGGTGGGAACTGGCTGAGGCAGATAAGCAGAAGCTTGTCGATGAACTCAAAGTAAGGAGAAACAACTCAAATTTGTCTTATTTTATTTTTCTATACCTAAGTCAATTTGCACATTAATTCATTTTTTTTTTGTAACAGCTTGTTTATGACATCCCTTGGGGTGATAAGAAGATGTGCAAGTGGGTTGACGACCATGCTGCCACGACCTACAAAAAGTTCAAGAGCAAACTCAACAGGCTTAGGATTAAGCACCCTAACAAAATTCCAAAAGAGAGCAAAAGTAGGAAGGAGGAGTGGTCTTGGCTACTTCAATACTTCCATAGCGATGAGTTCCAAGTAATCAATTTCTAACATTAGTCTGCGCTTCCAAATGTAAACATTCCTGTAAATTCGTATTTCGTTTGAATGCTCATTTGTCCCATTTATACTTCTACAGAGATGATCTTCCGCCAACACAATCAACTGGGAGAAGAAGACATTGCACCATCGGTCCGGTTCAAGGCCTTTCATCTATGGGGCGCTCGAGTTGAAGGAAAAGGGTGAACCATTGCCATTGATGAAGAATTATGAGATGATGTACCCTCCTCATCATCTTGCTGGCTCTTATGTGAATTTGCTTGTTGGTTTTTTATGTGGTATGAGTTGGCTTTTGATAATTCTAGTTGATTTATGATTTTAATGCACTTCATTTTCAAATGCAAGGAAAGATCAGACTCGAGGTCGATAAGGTGATGACTGATGTGAGGGAGCAGCACCCAGACGTTCCGGAAGATCAGATCATTCACTATTTTGACGAGCCGGTTCAGGCCCAAGTGCTTATAAACGCATTAGGACCACGAAACAGGGTGAGATTTGGGAGTTAGGAGGAGTAACCTTTGGTGTCAGCTCCCAATCATCTCAAGGGAAAAAATCCACTGCACGCTGTCGGTCTTCAAATCTGGAGCGTATTAGACGGGCGGAGGAGGAGGCCCGTGAGGCTAGAGACCGTGTCGCATGAGCAGAGGAAGAGGCACGACAGGCCAAAGAGGAGTCCCGAGTCGCCAATGAACGAATCACACTTTTTTAGCAGGAGAACCGGGAAGGCACGCAAAGACCGTCTTAGTCGGTTGGAGGAACAGTTCAACCTGTTTGCAAGTCTTCGCTCAACCCAAAAATAGCTAGGCTCCTCCTCCTCCCATACAATAATATGTTGGTCGCTTAATTTCTTTATCCCTAGCGTTTTAGTTTATATGAACAAATTTATTAATATTAAGTATTTAGTTTGTATGAATAAATTTTTTAATATATTAATTATGTTTTGTGTCAATTTACTAATTTAAAAAAAAAATTAAACAACTTAGGCGATGAAAAATTAAAAGGTCGTCTAAGAACTTAGGGCAACTAGGGCGACGAATTTAATGACACTCGTCTCCTAATTAAGTGGACAACTAGGGCGACAAATTTTTATCTTTTCGTCGCCTAAGTTGTTTAATTAAAAAAAAATTGTGAACAACTAAGGCGACGAAACATGAAATTTTCGTCTCCTAAGTGGACCACTACGGCGACGAAAAAAGGTTTCGTCCTCTAAGTCGTCGTTCACTTAAACTCAAGTCGACAAAAAAATTTCGTCCTTTAAGAAGGATATTTCGTCTCAAGAATACTTAGAAAACGAAATTGTTTCGTCGCCTAAGTTCTAAGGCGACGAAACATTATTTATTTCGTCATCACTTAGGTCACCACTTTTAGACGACGAAACTTAGATGACGAAACTTTCGTCGCCTAAGTACTTTGAGGACGAAAAACCGTCTTAGGTGACGAAAATATTTCGTCGCCTAAGGTATTCACGTCTTGTAGTGTTCGTAAATTGTAAAACGAGGAGTGTGGATTTCACTATCGTTTATAACTATAGGGGGCCATATATATTCTTTATACATCGATCGGATCTACACTAGGACATTTTCATGTGTTACTGACATGCTATCCAAATTGCACTTTAAAGTTCGAATGCCTTTTCTGACAAGGGAAAATTATAGGAACGGTACATCAACTATCCGCTACTGATAATTTTAGTTTCTCAACTTTGTGAAATAACATATTAGTACATCAATTATCAATTCCGACGTCATTTTCGTACATGGTGTTTACGGCTCCGTTAAATTGGACGTTATGTCCTATATTTACAGGGGCAAATCCGTAATGTTGACATTTCCCGCCTTATGGCTCTCCCGGTGGAATACCTCACTCGGCCAGCTGCTCAAGCATGTCGGCGACGTCCCCAAGGAGGCTACGGGCGACGGCGGCGAGACTCCGCTTCATCACCACCAGGTTCTTGACATGAGCGACAAGAGCCTCATCCCGAGGTCGCTTCCCTTCATGCTCTCCTTCACTAATCTCACTTACAACGTCAAGATTTGCCGGACTTTACTGAACGACATCTCCGGCAAGGCCAGGGAAGGCGAGGTCCTGGCGGTGCTCGGCGCCAACGGCTCCGGCAAGTCGACCCTCATTGACGCCTTGGCCAATCGGATCACTAAAGGAAGCCTCAAAGGTAAGGTCAGCCTCAACGGCGAGGTCTTGGAGTCACGGCTCCTGAAAGTGATCTCAGCTTACATCATGCAAGACGATCTCCTATTTTCGATGCTGACGGTAGAGGAGACGCTCATGTTCGCCGCTGAGTTCCGCCTCCCGCGAGCGCTCTCCAAATCCAAGAAGAAAATGCGAGTCCAGGCCTTGATTGACCAGCTCGGCCTCTGCAACACCAACAAGACGATCATCGGCGACGAAGGCCACCGCGGCGTCTCCGGTGGTGAGCGCCGCCGCGTGTCCGCGTGTTCGTACTCCACCTCTGCCTTCATGGTCGTCAAAGTCCTCCAGCGGATTGCTCAGTCCGGCAGCATTGTGGTCATGTCCGTACACCAGCTCAGCTATCACATCCTGGGCCTGCTGGACCGGATCCTCTTCCTCAGCCGCGGCCAAACCGTTTTCTCCGGTTTGCCAGCTCAGCTTCCTTCTTATTTTGCTGAGTTTGGGCGGCCCATACCCGACTCCGAAAACAAAACTGGATTCGCTCTGGACCTAATCCGCGAACTCGAAGGCTCTCCCGGCGGGACTAAATCCCTCGTCGACTTCAACACCTCCTGGCAAGCCATGAAGCACAGCTCCCACTACCGATCCTCCACTGACATACGACACGTCGTTCCTCTCCAAGAAGCCATCTCCACCTCCATATCCTGCGGCAAGCTCGTCTCCGGCGCTGGCGCCACTAACCATGATGTCGGGGCCACCTCTTCCCTAGTCCCCACATTCGCCAACCCACCCTGGGTCGAGATCGCCGTGCTGGGCAAACAGTCGATGAAAAACGCGAGGCAGAAAAAAGGCAGGAAAGGTCAACATTACGGATTTGCCCTTGCAAATATAGGACATAACGTCCAATTTAACTGAGCCGTAAGCATCGTGTACGAAAATGATGTGGGAATTGATACTTGATATACTAATATGTTATTTCACAAAGTTGAGAAACTAAAATTATCAGTGGCGGATAGTTGATGTACCGTTCCTATAATTTTCCTTTCTGACAATATCTATATGAATATCTGAACCATGCATATCGCCCATGATGTATATCAATCTCACTAGCTTGGTCAGCTCACTTTATATAATGTACTGAAAATCAGCTAGCTAGATCGATGGACCTGGGAATGGTTGACATGCTGATCGAGTCATAAATGTAGAATATTGGCATCATATCGTTGATGTTAGAGATCAAGTCAAAATATCTATCCATTTTAGCTTTAATTTTGAAAAGCAAAAACTCAAGAAAGAATAAGAAAAAGATGAGAAAATTTAACTTTGAGGAGATGCCCTAATAACCAGAAACTTATGGAACTTGTGTCTCCGAGATCAGCCTTCTTAAAAGAACAAATTCCCAACCTGTATACAAGTCAACGTTGTCAACGCCCTTCCTTCTTTTTCAGAATTATGGGAAGCGAATAAATGGGAAAGCTTATATGCATGGGGTGATAAGGGTGCCCATAAAAGTCGTACCTACAATATTTTGAGATGGTTTATGTTCTTGTTCGATCTACAAATTAAATAGGTATAATCTCACAAAGACGACGAAACTTAGAAGTTTAACAACATGATCATCATCGTCATTACATGTAACTTTGCAATATTGTAAGTAGCTCATTTTTTATTATTTGGAGGGTTTTATTGTTCCCTCTTTTGTTTTATTTTTATTTTATCTTATAGCATGGAGATCCATACTTTATAGTCAGTTGTAACCAATATCTTTTGTACCTTGTAATAACTATCAGGTTGATACTTAGGAATAGGAAGAGTTTCCATATAATGCTTTAGCAGACTATCAAAAGAGTTATTTGTCCACCTATTCTTCACTTTCAACTGCATCTGTGAGATGATGGTCCCTAAAATAGTGTTAGGACTATCCTGGAATAATGAGATCTGCACTTGAGTAAGGAGTCTGGTATACTTATCATAATCACAATTGTCAATAAGAGGAATTGTGGCATCAGTGATATCATCATAAACTGCCTCTTCAAATTCCTCTTCCTCGCGTATTGGAGCAAATATAAGAAAAAGTGTCATGTAGAATGTTCATAGTCGGGTCTTCATAAGGCTCGAAACCACCACTAGATGTCCGGTCATGGTATCCCGCTTGGATTTCGGCAACCGTAGGTTCATAATCCGCTATTTCACCGTGTTTACTCCATGTTGTATATTTACACATAATACATTTGTTACTTAGGTGATCGTAGATTCTTACTATCGTCTTGCACTTAGTATTCAGACAACTTAAGTATGGACACTTGTGTTTTTTCTTTCTTCCACCATGTTCATGTACAAAATCCATAAAACTTCGTACTCATTCTTGGTATTCAATGCTCCCTCTGGGGTACTGCATCCAACTCTTGTCTTTATCCATCGATCACCTGTAAACTAATCTCACTACTACAAAAAACTCAATACACAACACAAATCAGACAACACTTTGAAAGTTACATGTTGTGTGAATGACTGAACTGTTTCACACAACCTAAAGTGAATAATTTGTGTTGTATGATGGTACACATTTTCCATGTTCTGAAAAACATTTTTCCAGATTTTGTCACACAACTCTAACACACATTTTCTGTTGTATGATTAATGAAAATTTTGGCGGCAGAACTCCCTCCGACATTGAAACTCAAATTTGGGCAAGGTCTAGATGGACAGATAACAAAGTTATTGTTTTGTGTTGTGTAATAATGTCACATCCTGCATTAGGTGTCACCAAGTGCAAAGTGACAAATACTTGTACAACAGAATTTCGTAGTTTTGTTGTATGAGTTGGTTTGCTTGTCATTCCCCCATTTTCATTTTGGCTCCAATGGCATAGAGGTAGCATCTCTGAAAGCGGGAAAGTTGCCTCCATGGTTTTTTGGTTTTGAAAAACATACATGTGTTACAATTCTCACAACAATGTATTTTTATTCTGTTGTGCAATTGTTTTATTACTTCTACAAGAACTATACCTATGAAATATCTAGTGTAAAGAAAAAGAAATTGGTACAACAATTTAAAAGTTTTCAGTTGTATGAAGGTCATGTCAAACTTGTCAAATTTTAGACCGGCGGTAAATTTCCCTCTTTTGTCAAAATATTTGAGTCAAATGACACATTATTATATTTTCTATTGTGTCAGGAAGTTAAAGGCAAATTTTAAACCACTCTCGGGTTCTCTCTCTCTTCACAAAAACAGGTAGCTCTATTCTCTCTCTCTTACAAACTCACAGCTAGCTCTCTCTCACAAACCCGCAGCTCGATCTCTTACACACACAGCAAGCTGTCTCTCGTCCTTAAACCGACAGCTCTCTCTCACAAACCCACCACAACAAGCTCTCTCTCGTCCTTAAATCTTCGATCTCTCTCGTCCCACAGTTCTCGAAAATGGTAAGACCTAAATTTGATTCTCTCTTCCTCTCTTTTTCGATTCTCTTATGTTTCTCTTCGATTTCAAAACCCTCATTTCAGTTTTCTCTTCGATTGATTCGATTTCGCAAACCCTAACACCTCTTCTGTTTTGTTGGTTTCGAATTGTTGGTGAATGCCGACGTCCTTAGTCCATGGCCGCTCAGAAGGAGCGACATCCTCTTATTTTCTGTTTTGTTGGTTTCGACGGCGCATCAAAAGATAGACTGAGGACGTCGGTTGATCAAAAAAGAATATAATAAAAATAAAGAGGAAAATTGAGTATGAGGCTGAACACTAGAAAAGCTTAGGTCGTAAAACTGAGAGGTCCAGCCTTTGAGCGAAACCAAAAGCTCTCTTCTTCTTCTTCTTCTTGTTCAACCAAATCCCTAAACGACGATGGCGATGGCAAGCTTTGCGCGGCGCAAGGCCTATCTGCTCTCCAGAAACCTCTCCAACACTTCGTCGGAGGCGATGCGCTACTCCTACTCCATCACCTCCTTCTCCCGCGGCTTCGCCTCTTCGGGATCTGACGAAAACGACGTCGTCGTCATCGGCGGCGGGCTCGGTGGCTACGTCGCCACCATCAAGGCAGCGCAGCTCGGTCTCAAGACCACGTGCATCGAGAAGCGCGGTGCTCTCGGCGGCAGGTGCCTCAACGTCGGCTGCATACCCTCTAAGGTAGTCTATACAGCTCTCTCTGCTCATTTTTACAGTGTTGCTAGGGTTTGATAATCTGTTAGTAGATTTTGTGTGGTTTGATTTTGATAATTGTGTGTGATTTTACTACCTGTTAGATCTAATTGTTTGATGGGATGTTATTTTAGTTGAATTGCGATGTAATTTCATTTTAATTGGATGGAGTTGAGTTTTGATGTTATTGGAACTTTACTTGGCGCAAATTGTGCAAATTCTACTTGGTTTTGTTGAAATAAATAAAAGGAGATTGCTGCTAAGTATTCTCAATGAATTTCACTGATGTTCCATAGAAAGCAGATTTAGTCATAGTAATACACAATTAGAGTATGACTAAATCTGCTTTCTATGGAATTTCTGCCTAGTAAGTGTGATAATGATGCGTTACCATATGCTTGTGACTTTTGAATATCTGTAAGCTAGGCACTATAAATTGCTTTTAGAATTTCATTAAATGAAGTGTGCTTGTTAGGAGTAGGACCATAGTTGTGGTAATAACCAGTAGTACTAGGGGGAGGGAATGGAGTCCTGTGATACATCATCTGAGGTTGCTGCTGCTGCATTGCTTGCCTCACCTGCTGCATATTCATGTTCATCATCTGAGATGGATGCCCTTACCCATTTGTGTTCATCATCATGGTCTGTGGATATTGGCCCGTGGCATAACCACCATTAGGGAACCCTCCAGAAGCTGCTTGAGCCTGATATCCACTGCCTGCAACTTGAGCTTGGTGAGATTGAAGCGCTTGTTGAATCGCTGCTAGACTAGCAGTGGGATTGCCACCCAAACCAGCAGATGAAGAAGCATCATTTGTGGCGCCATTGCCATGAAAGCCAGCCAAATTCATCATGGCACTGAGATCATGATTATTCCCCCTCTTGACTTCCCCTCCCAAATTGATGTTTCCACCACCCAATTGAGCAATGTTGCTCATGTTCAGTGCTGCCATGGTTTTGGGATCAAGCCCACCTGGATTAAGCAACTTCATGCCCTGCACATTCGGTTTATGTTTTCGATCAATTCACATACTTCTCTGAGCTTCTGCAAAAGTTTTTTATGTGTAGCAAACTACAGTTGATTAGTTTTCAGATATTTGTGCAATTTCTTTTGGGACAAGTTGATGCTGACTGTCCATTTCCTTTCTTTTCTCTGCCCAGCTTGGTTATATAATCTATAGACGAGTACTACGGTTATGTTCAGGGGAGGAAGATGGGTTAGGTGGTCCTTGAGTCTTGGCCTTAATTACAATGATGAGATTTCTTTATAGTATTTGCACCAGTAAAATGTTTTTGTATGTTTCAGATATGAGGAAAGCTTTATCTCGGGATGTTGAAAAGAAGTCAATCATTCCTCTCAAACGGCCAGTTACTCCTGATGAATTAGAGTATGACTAAATCTGCCTTCTATGGAATTTCTGCCTAGTAAGTGTGATAATGATGCGTTACCATATGCTTGTGACTTTTGAAGATCTGTAAGCTAGGCACTATAAATTGCTTTTAGAATTTCATTAAATGAAGTGTGCTTGTTATGAATTTGACTCTTAAGCATAACCTAGTGTTAACTGGATTCATATGATTACTATCTGTTGCCCTTCTTATATCTGAGAGATATATTGCTTGATGAATCACATTAGTTTTTTTCTTTAATTTTTTCTGGCTACATTAGTTTTTTTCTTTAATGTTTTTTGCTCACTTCTGCACAGGACTGGAAATCTGGTTCTGTCGGATGCCAGTTTGGAGGCGATTCTGGCAGAAAGCCTGATGCTTCTTTTGGTTTAGCTCATCAAGAGGGGACATCCAGTGTTCTACGATCCATGGAATCAGCCCAATACTATGCAGAGAACAACATTGATTATGCAAGACGGTGGGTAAGCACGATTTATAATGGCTTTGTTAAATCGTTCTTTTTTTCAAGTAAACTTATTATCCCTTTGTAACAGGAATGGCAGTTTCAGAGCAAATCTGCTTTAACTGGGTTTTAAGATTGTTTAAGGTTTGGTTTCGTGTAAACTGTGCCATAAAGTTTGGAAAAGCTAAAAACAAAAGATTTCTTCCAGTGTGTGTCAAATAGCGAATAATCTGTCCAGATGTTAATAAATTTTTACAAAGTTCTTTTCCACGCTGTTTCCAAATTGTTTTCTTTAGTTTTTGAATATGTTTACATAGTTTAAATTCTTCATCAAATTCTAGGAGGAAATACATTAGCAGATAGACATTTAGTATAGTCCTCATTTCATTAAGTAGACTGTCCAGCTTTTTTGTTCATCAAGTTTCGAGCACAACGTACAAGATGGTCATGTGCTGCACTGTCTATACAACTTTGATTTTACAGAAAGAGCGTTTACCTATGTTTTGTGCTGCATAGAAACACGAAAGACCTGGATTTGTGTTTATTAAATATAAGCTCCAGTTTGGTGGTGGATCGTACTATATGTCATGCAGTCATTTAGATATTCCTACTAAATCATTTATCATTTACATGGTTGACGGTCCTTCTACTTTTTTAGGTTGTCTCCCTTTTGGCAGTGGGGGATAGTGGGAACCTCCTAAAATGAGAATTTCATTCTTGTTAGAAACCTTTTTGGTATAACTAATAGTTGTAATATCTTTTATTCTGTGTAATAGGAAGGGTTATAATATTGTTATGACGACTAGTCTCTCATCGGATGTCCCTGTTGGATATTTTTCTTGGGCCGAGTACGACATCATGGCACCTGTCCTGCCTAAGACTGAGAAAGCCCTTGCAGCTGCATTTATTTCCAACTGTGGTGCCCGCAACTTCCGCTTACAGGCTCTTGAAGCACTTGAAAAGACTAACATCAAAATAGATTCTTATGGTGGTTGCCACAGAAACCGTGACGGAAAAGGTGCGTAAATTTCAAATATGCTGCACCATTAGAATCTGCATCTCTTACTACATTGCTTGCTTGGGGGAATTCTGTAGGTTTGCAACAAACAATGACTGGCTTGTTGAGACATTTATGTGTTTGTGATCTGTGTTGGCTCTGTAGATGATTCTGGTTAGCTTTGGATTAACAGGCATATGTTCTTCTTATGTACCGTTTCCCTTTGTTTCATTTTAGATGTTTTTCCTGGCTTCAGGACCTGAAAAATTGCAAGTGTGGCTTTCCAGGAAAAGATTTCTCATCTCATGGATAATTATTTTATTTATCAGTTAGTCTTGCTATAAGGTGGCAAGACACCTTTACTGAGTGATATTCATTGAACTAGTTTCATGTTCTTGAAATTGAGTTGGATTACTTCATTGATTTTCGTTTTCTTTTCAGATTATGTGTGGTAGCTCTAATTTGAATTGCAGTTTGAGTTTATACTTGGTTTTCCTTATATTGGTTAAACAATTAAAGATCTTAGTTGTAATCCATTGAAAGAGCAAAAGAAGATATATGTCACGATCTTTTGCTAGAAGATGACATGTAGTAGTGACTACAAAAGGGTGATTAATCTTTTTGCTTTATGATATGTGCATGTAGTTGACTCTATGAAGATGTGAAGATAACTCAATTGGCTGTCTGTTGAAGTTAATCTATGCACATGGCTTCTGCAGGTAGTTGATTACCTTGTTTTGCAATACTGTCAGGTATCTGATTTTGGGTTGTGCTCTTTGATGTACATAAGAAAGTTTGTGTGAATGGGGCTGGAAGTTTACTGAAACTTGTTCATTGCTAGAGGTTTATGTGCAAGCAAAGGTGCATCAAGAAGCTATTACAGAATTTGTACAAAGTCGAAGCTTGACCTCAGCTAAAGAAATTGATACTAATGAAGTTTGATTCATGGCATGGATCTAGATAGCAGCCAGGATTTTTTTCATTAATGTGTATGTAGCTGTTATGAATGCTAATATACTTGAATGATATGGATTCAAGTGTGGTTTTATGTGGTAATATGAAGCATTATTTTTAGAAAAATATTCCAGGTTTGCATTACATAATGTACAGACAACATGTGACTATCAATTAAAGTTCAGACAACCTAAAATTACTCACACAAATGGTTGATAAAAAGAATATGTTGTATGAAATCAAATTGTTTTCTGAATCAGACAATTCAATGGATAGGAAATAAACTCTGTTGTCTAAATCAGACAACTCAATAAATAGGAAGGTAAATCTGTTGTGTGAATCAGACAACTGAATAAAATTGCAATATTCTGTTGTATGTTTAAAACTCACACAACATAAAAGTATGTATATTCTGTTGTATGAACTAGATATGTCAGTGGAGCGAATGCCAAGCCAGCCATGGCATGACATATAAGTTGTACAACAGAAATTAAAAGTGACTTGTCGGACGTTTCATCACACAAGCTCGAGATATACAACGGTTTTTCCGAACTCACACAACGGTGATTCACCGTTGTGTATTGAGTTTTTTGTAGTAGTGTCTCTCCGACTCCGTCCTGCCCACCCACCTCGAGGCGTCGTCGAGCGACTCGCCGCCATCGCTCCTCCTTCTCCCTCGACTCCGTCCTCCCCACCCACCTCGAGGCGTCGTCGTGGAGGGCTGGAAACTGGAAACCGCCGTCGAGCTAGAGGGCGGCGCTGGGCTCAGCTACTGGGCAGGATTTGCAGCGCCGGATTTGGGAGCAAACAACGGATTCGATGGGCTGAGGGGTCGCTAGCCAGACGAACGTCGTCGAGGTTGAGCAGCTTCGCGGCGGGGAGGCGTCAGAGGAAGCTCGAGGGAGAGGTCGGCAAGGGAGACGATCGCATGGGTGCCCAGAGCAAATATCTGGGTGCCCAGAGCATATTCATTCTCTGCCGACAAAGAGGTCGTCGGCAGGGTTTAACTTTGCTTTTTCCGACAAAGAGTTCATCAAATCTGTTTCTCAAGCCTCCATCCATCCCTCTCCAAATCATCCATTTTCTTATCTTGACCTCAGGTTTGTCTTTTGAAGGTATATTGGCCTCCATGAGTTGATGGAGATCAAAGGGTTAATTGCATGGCTAATTGCATGGAGCTTTGGAAGGTAACTTTGGTGAAATTAAAGCAAGATTATTTCCGAAAAGAAGAAATGATACTTTCCTTGTTGGCCTTGGAAAGTCATGAAGTCAAGTTGGAAACCTAACACCATAATCAAAGGTTCGGCCGTTTGTGATCAAATGATATATATGGTACATCTTCTTTGATTGTCACTACCAGATATGGGAGAATAGCCGACGAAATTTTTTTCGTCGGCTATGCCAAAATTTCGTCGGCTATACCCTTTACCGACGAATTTTTCGTCGGCTATAAGTCGTCGGAAATACGCCGTCGGTAATACCAATGGCCGACGAAATTTTCAATTTCGTCGGCCATTCCAAGTATAGCCGACGAATTATGGCCGACGAAAATGATTTCGTCGGCTATGCTTGGTCAAATATATTAATATTTTAAAGTTATAGCCGACGAAATTTGAGCTATTTCGTCGGCTATACTTAGAGAATAGCCGACGAAATATATTAATTTCGTCGGCTATGCTTTGGAATTTTTTTTTTTTTGGAGTATAGCCGACGAAATATATTAATTTCGTCGGCTATGCTTTGGAAATTTTTTTTTTTTTGGAGTATAGCCGACGAAATAATGTCAATTTCGTCGGCTATAACTGCATTTTGGGCAAAAAAAAATACCGGAGGCCGGAGGAGGGGAAGGAGGAGGCCGGAGGAGGAGGGGAAGGAGGAGGGGAAGGAGGAGGCCGGAGGAGGAGGGGAAGGAGGAGGAGAAGGAGGAGGCCGGAGGAGGAGGGGAAGGAGGAGGAGAAGGAGGAGGAGGGGAAGGAGGAGGAGAAGGAGGAGGCCGGAGGAGGAGGAGAAGGAGGAGGCCGGAGGAGGAGGAGGGGAAGGAGGAGGAGGGGAAGGAGGAGGAGAAGGAGGAGGGGAAGGAGGAGGAGGCCGGAGGAGGGGAAGGAGGAGGCCGGAGGAGGAGGAGGAGGGGAAGGAGGAGGAGGAGGCCGGAGGAGGAGGAGGAGGAGGAGGGGAGGAGGAGGAGGAGGAGGGGGAGGCCGGAGGAGGAGGCCGGAGGAGGGGAAGGAGGAGGAGGAGGAGGAGGGGAAGGAGGAGGAGGAGGCCGGAGGAGGAGGAGGAGGAGGAGGGGGAGGCCGGAGGAGGAGGCCGGAGGAGGGGAAGGAGGAGGAGGAGGAGGAGGGGAAGGAGGAGGAGGAGGCCGGAGGAGGAGGAGGAGGAGGAGGGGAGGAGGAGGAGGAGGGGAAGGAGGAGGAGGAGGCCGGAGGAGGAGGAGGAGGGGAAGGAGGAGGAGGAGGCCGGAGGAGGAGGAGGAGGAGGAGGGGAGGAGGAGGAGGAGGAGGGGGAGGCCGGAGGAGGAGGCCGGAGGAGGGGAAGGAGGAGGAGGAGGAGGCGGAGGAGGAGGAGGAGGAGGATGCCGGAGGAGGAGGAGGAGGAGGAGGAGGGGAAGGAGGAGGCCGGAGGAGGAGGAGGAGGAGGCCGGAGGAGGAGGAGGAGGAGGAGGCCGGAGGAGGGGAAGGAGGAGGCCGGAGGAGGAGGAGGAGGCCGGAGGAGGGGAAGGAGGAGGCCGGAGGAGGAGGAGGAGGCCGGAGGAGGAGGAGGCCGAAGGAGGGGGAGGCCGGAGGAGGAGGAGGGGAAGGAGGAGGAGGAGGCCGAAGGAGGGGGAGGGAAGGAGGAGAGAAAAAAGGCGGGAGGATTTAAAAGATTTAGAATGAGAATAGCCGACGAAATTAATATATTTCGTCGGCTATACTTAGAGAATAGCCGACGAAATATATTAATTTCGTCGGCTATACTTAGAGAAAAAGGCGGGAGGATTTAAAAAATTTAGAAGGAGAATAGCCGACGAAATTAATATATTTCGTCGGCTATACTTAGAGAAAAAGGCGGGAGGATTTAAAAAATTTAGAAGGAGAATAGCCGACGAAATATATTAATTTCGTCGGCTATACTTAGAGAAAAAGGCGGGAGGATTTAAAAAATTTAGAAGGAGTTTAGCCGACGAAATTAATATATTTCGTCGGCTATACTGAGAGAATAGCCGACGAAATATATTAATTCGTCGGCTATGCTTTGGAATTTTTTTTTTTTTTTGGAGTATAGCCGACGAAATATATTAATTTCGTCGGCTATGCTTTGGAAATTTTTTTTTTTTTTTTTTGGAGTATAGCCGACGAAATATATTAATTTCGTCGGCTATGATTTGGAAATTTTTTTTTTTTGGAGTATAGCCGACGAAATACAATGTTTCGTCGGCTAAACTCAGAGAATAGCCGACGAATTGCAATGTTTCGTCGGCTATTCTATGAAAACATACTAAAATACCGTTTTGAGGACCTAAACGAACTCGAAAGCCCGAAAAAGCCCACACGTCGTGGCGAAGCTACGAGTTTTGTTCCTGGCGTCGTTCCCTTTCCGGAATGGTATCACAATCATCATTCGGACGCCGGATGCCAAATCTACAGTAAACCGGGTTTTGACTGATTTCATTATTTCGGCACACAGATTTTATCGGAATCTTGTCATTTTTCAACCGTAGACGTATTTCATTATTTCGGTCATATCTTATTTGACGACATATTTTCATTTGAAGACTCAGCGTATAGTAACTATTTGAAACGATACATTCACTTAAACGTTTAGTAAACAAGTTAAGGAACATTAGTGCATATGTTCCGATTTTGAATATAAAAGTTTGGAAAATCTATTCCAACCGTCAGATATCACCGTTAAGATTAAATACATGTATGAAAAAAAATCTAACTACATCTGACAACGTTAAAGGCTCGATCGGGACGGTCAACCGGGTGAGTCGACCCTTCAAACGCTTAGAAATGGTAATTGGCCTGTCTAAATGACGTTTTTTGGCCTGACCTTCAACAAATAATAGTTTCAAATCGATGAGACGCAACTAATCGTATAAAAATTTTCCTCAAAATATTTACCGACCGTCAGGCTACCCATAGGAAAACGGAAGTAAAAAACAGTTAACCGCAACATTCGGCACACAGATTTTGTCAGAATCTTATCATTTTTCAACCGTTGACGTATTTCATTATTTCGGTCATATCTTATTTCACGACACATTTGCATTTAAAGGACGAAGCAATGGTTTGTCGATAGTGATAGAAAATGGAAGCTGTTTTTTTTTTTTTAATCATAGCCGACGAAATCAAACCTAGTACTCGTCGGCCATACTTCCAAAAAATTTCGTCGGCTTAAATATGAATATAGCCGACGATTTTTTTTTTTACCAACGAAAAACAAAAATTCGTCGGCCATTCTAGGGGAATAGCCGACGAAATTTTTTTTTAGCGACGAAAAAAAAATTTCGTCGGCCATTCTAGGTAAATAGCCGACGAAATTTTTTTTTGGCGACGAAAAAAAAATTTCGTCGGCCATTCTTGGGAATAGCCGACGAAATTTTTTTTTCGTCGGCCGTTTTTTTTTATTTCGTCGGGAAAAGCCTTTTTTCTGGTAGTGTGTTCTAATTGAATATAATTCATTCAATGGAGATATAAGTGGCCTTAACCTAGTTTGGTAGGAAATATATTGTTAAGGCATATGACATATTTTATATTCAAATTGAATTAAAATATGGTGTATACCTTTTATATATGTGGTGTAAAAGGTAGTTAGCATATTTGATTGATTGTGTAATCAAAGACAAAAAGATGTAACCCTATTTATAAAGGGAGAATCGGCAATGGTGGCCGTGTCGAATCGTAGTGAGTATTCGAACCAAAAAGAAAAGAAAAAGGAAAGAAGAGGGTGTCGAATCGTGTTGAGTATTCGAACCAAAAGAGAAGAAAGTGTAAGACCTTCGTGGCATCTCGAGTGTAAGACCTTCGTGGCTTCTCAACGTAAGACTTTCGTGGCAATCAAGACCTTCGTGGCATCGTGCACTTGCGTGGTTAGTCAAGTGTGAGATACTTGCGTGTTTAGTCAAGTAAGAGATACTTGCGTGTTTAGTCAAGTAAGAAACACTTGCGTGTTTAGTCAAGTGTGAAATAATTTATTTTTGAGAATAAGTTTATCATTGATTGTAAACTTTTATTCAATAGTAAAATAAGTTTCTTCGTTAAATTTCCGCTGCATTAACTTTATTTGTTCCATCTAGTATTTTCAATTGGTATCAGAGCAGGTTCTTGATTTATCCGGTAGGTCGTGAAAAAGATGGAACGAGGAATGAATCAACCTCCCCTACTCAGAGGAATGGATTTTTCTCAATGGAAAATTCAAATGAAATCATTTCTTTGTGGAATGGATTATTTTGCATGGAGGAGTGTTGAACGTGGATGGAGACCACCTCAAAAATCAAAAGATGGAAAAGCTCTAGAAGGTTCCTCAAATATCAAAGACGAGGATGACTGGGATGAGAAAGACATCAAGTTAAGTGAAGCAAATCACAAACCACTAACTGCAATATATGACGCCCTTAGCAGAGATGAGAAGAAGAAAGTTCAAAACTGCACCACTGCTAAACAGGTTTGGGATAAATTATGTGTTTTGTATGAAGGTAATGATGTAGTAAAAGAGCAAAGACTACAACAATATTATTCTGAAATTGATGCTTTAAAAATGAAAGATGATGAAACAATTGATGAATTTTATATACATTTTACTGATCTTACTAGTTTATGTGAAAGTCTTGGACGACCATTAAGAGAATCAGATATGGTAAGAAAAATCTTGAGATCTCTCACAAAGAAGTACAGGATCAAGAAGACAACCATCCAAGAGCAGTACAACCTAAACGAATATTCTATAGACTTACTCATTGGAAATCTGAAGGCATGGGAAAACGAACTTGAAGAAGATGAAAAACCAAAAGGTACAATCTATAAAAATATTGCTTTAAATACTTCTAATAATTCTGAAAATAATGATATATCATTGTTAGCAAAAGAATTTAAACGTTTTTTAAATCAGAAAATCTCTAGTGAAAGAAATTCAAATAGAGAGTTTAAAAATAAACGTTCAGAAAATCGTAATGAAACTTTTTACCAAAAGAATTTTGAGAATGGAAGCAATAGTCATGAGGCACAAAAAATTAAATGTTATGAATGTGGTGGTCGCGGTCATATTTCTACTAACTGTGCAAATAAAAAGTCTGGATTAGGTAAAAAGGCGTACAGGTCTACATGGAGTGATGAAGAAAACACTGATCAAATAACAAGGAACAAGAATTTTGCACTTGTTTCCTCTTTCTCTCTTAATTTTTCAGATTCTGATGAAGAGAACGAAGAAGTGGTCCATGGTGATAAAGAGCTGATTGAATATCAATTAAGGATACTTGAAGCTGCAAAATCAGTTGAAGAGAAAAATAAGGAATTGACTTCTCAAATTAATCATCTTCAGAATGAAAATCGACTACTTAAAAGAGATATCAAAGAAGGAAACGTCGAACCAAGTGATGGTGAAATGTCCAAAATAATCGAAAAGCTTCAACAAGAGGTAATTGAAAGGGATGAATATATTAATCTATTAAATGCTAAAATTGATGAATTACAGGTATCCCTTGAGAAAACTGAAGACAAGTTTGGAATGTTCCAAATGAGTTCGAAATCATTATCAGACATTCTGAGCTCAGGAAAAGCCCATAACGATAGGACCGGTCTCGGTTATGTTGCTAAATATCAAAGTACACTTCATACTGAGTCCGAGGATGAGCATGATGAACCCGAATGCAACATGACAAAAGAAATTAAGGTAAAAGAAGGTAAGGTTTCTGGTTTTAGATCTTCTTTAGATTCAAAAATTGATATCATAAATTCTAAAGTTGAAAATACTTTTAATGATATTAATTCAAAACTTGATCAACATAGTTCTCTATTGCGTGATATCTCTCACTTTGTTGGTCTAACAAATACTTTTACAGAAAGAAAGAAACAAGCCTCAGGTAAGATGGTTTGGAAGAAAAAGAATGCTCTTTAAGTAACCCTAATACCGAGTAGTACTTATTTTGCAATACCTAACATATTCTCTGTACTCCTTGCATTTATCCCTAATATTGTATACCTAATATTGCTTATTTTCGTCGCATTGAATTTTACACAATTATCCCTAATATTCCATACCTAATATACCGAGGAGTTCTACTTGCAATGGGTGTACTTTTTATGTAACCCTACTAATGCTTTTTATATTAGGAAATAATTCAATCTTGCTTATTTTGCATATTCTCTGATTGATTCGTCATTGGTTAAAATAAGGAAGCTTATGTTGATGTTCCATTGCAAACTGAGTTTTTCCTTTTCTGCAATTATATGACTAGCTTATTTCAATATTCTTGCATTAGAATATGTGTCTACAGAATATCAATGGGCTGATTTGTTTACCAAACCGTTGGACACGAAACGCTTCATGACCTTTCGAAATCCCATCGGCATTTGTTCTCATTATTGAAGATGTGATTTATGGGAACTCACACAAGGTACGGTATCATAGTTCTTGATCGAAAATTGCCTTGATTTGTGTGTGTGTATATCTTCTTGAATCACTATATGTGTGTGGTTTGTGGTACTCTTGGATTTATTCATTTTGACTTTTTGATGCACTTCACTTATATTAGCCTTTGTGTCTAAATCGCACCTTACACATAATTCTTTGTGGGGAAACACCTTTTGAGTTGAGTCACCTAATCAGGAGCAGGTGTAGTTGAATAAAGTATTAAAATGTGTGGGCTGCATACCCCTTAAAAAGAATCATGTCGTTGTTTGCAGACCTTGGCCAGGTTGGTTCTCCTCTCCAGATGTTGACTAACTACTCGATGTCTGGTGGAATGGACTGATTTGGTCACCCCGGTGAAAATCTATAAAATTCTGTGTCGTTAAAGTGGACCTTGGAACATCCTTGTTATGTCTAGCACCCTAAAGTCATCTGACTTGGGAGTTGTTGTCCCTTTATCGTTCACGTATCAATGATGGCTAGATGTTAAGCCAAGAAAAAGAAGCAAATGTGCTCATATCAAAAGTTGTTATAAGAGGGAGAGTCGAAAATAATTGCTTGCGAATTTAATCACTCCTCAAAATTTCTTTCCATATTGAAGTATAATTATTGCACTTCACTTTACCACGTTGGCTAATATAAAAGCATATTGCTCTAACTGTCAAAGTGGATCGATTCTTGTTCTACCCAAATAATCATTTTATTTTGATTCAAGTGACATACACATGACATTTTCTTGGCTAAATGTTTTGCATGAACTATGCTATCTTTCTTGTTGTCTTGTGGTCTCTTGATTTGTCTTCGGTAGTTGCATAATTTTCGTATGGTTCTTTGTTCGTGAAATCAATTGTCCATCAATGAATATTCAATATGTTTCTTAATGTGGTTAAATTGCATGCTAATGATTTTTCTATTAGGTAATATATCAATCATGCTTAATTTGAATGTGATCTGTTTGATTTGGTATCATTACATCTATTGCAATTTTTTCTTTCCTTTCTACACTTGCATGATTGGCTTGTGTAAGTTTCTTGCCGTGTATTTCCTTCTAATCATCCCATGCAAGACGTGCAATTTTTTTGGTAAGTAAATCTTTCCTTCTCTCGATGAATATTTGATTGCCTCACCATTTCTTCATCCAAGATATTCTCGGTGACGTATAAATCTTTCCTTTGCCCTCCATCAACTTAGGGGGAGAATCATCAAGCTTTGGACAAAGGGGGAGTTGAAAATGGCTGGTTTTATTTTTTTTCATTATTCATGCTATATGTGATTATACATGCTACTAACTTTGTCATATAGGTGCTTGATGAATGAAAAGTTGCATGGAAGGCCAAAGGGGGAGATTGAAGGTATATTGGCCTCCATGAGTTGATGGAGATCAAAGGGTTAATTGCATGGCTAATTGCATGGAGCTTTGGAAGGTAACTTTGGTGAAATTAAAGCAAGATTATTTCCGAAAACAAGAAATGATACTTTCCTTGTTGGCCTTGGAAAGTCATGAAGTCAAGTTGGAAACCTAACACCATAATCAAAGGTTCGGCCGTTTGTGATCAAATGATATATATGGTACATCTTCTTTGATTGTTCTAATTGAATATAATTCATTCAATGGAGATATAAGTGGCCTTAACCTAGTTTGGTAGGAAATATATTGTTAAGGCATATGACATATTTTATATTCAAATTGAATTAAAATATGGTGTATACCTTTTATATATGTGGTGTAAAAGGTAGTTAGCATATTTGATTGATTGTGTAATCAAAGACAAAAAGATGTAACCCTATTTATAAAGGGAGAATCGGCAATGGTGGCCGTGTCGAATCTTAGTGAGTATTCGAACCAAAAAGAAAAGAAAAAGAAAAGAAGAGGGTGTCGAATCGTGTTGAGTATTCGAACCCAAAGAGAAGAAAGTGTAAGACCTTCGTGGCATCTCGAGTGTAAGACCTTCGTGGCTGCTCAACGTAAGACCTTCGTGGCAATCAAGACCTTCGTGGCATCGTGCACTTGCGTGGTTAGTCAAGTGTGAGATACTTGCGTGTTTAGTCAAGTAAGAGATACTTGCGTGTTAAGTCAAGTAAGAAACACTTGCGTGTACGTTTAGTCAAGTGTGAAGTAATTTACTTTTGAGAATAAGTTTATCATTGATTGTAAACTTTTATTCAATAGTAAAATAAGTTTCTTCGTTAAATTTCCGCTGCATTAACTTTATTTGTTCCATCTAGTATTTTCATCTTTACAAAACAGCCTCTTATCCTTTTCAAATAATCACTTAATTTCTCCCTCTCTAACAAAGCTTGTAAGCTCCAGTATATTGACCTCCATTTACTTCATTTCTTTCTTCACTCCCCAAACTCCTCACTACACCCTTAATTCTTATTCAACCATGAGGTTTTTAGTGCGCAAAGCCTCCCATATATTTCATGAACTATGTTCACCGCCATTCCATCCAGCCAAATATTTTCAATCTACGAGGCCCCAGTCCCCATCTGATACAGCCAACTTTGATTTGTACGTCATCAGCTTTCACTCTTCTAATCAGTCAGGTTTACCCTTTCAATAAAGTAAAAGATCCTTTTATCACCATCTTATAAAACCAATGCAATGAAGTTTACGAGCTTCACGAATCAACATAAAAAAAAAAACTTTGTACACAAGACCAAACGAGTCTCGGGGTACTCTGGCCTGTAATTCCTACACCTAATGAAACTGCTTTTTTATATTTATCACAGAACAAAAAGGCATTCATTCTCAATTGTTCTTGCCATAATTTTGAGAAGATGTAAGTTCTTTTATATTAATGATTGAGCCTCTAGATGTGAACACATGTGAAGTATCTATCTAATACAACTTCAAATTTTGGACCTCATAAAGTAAGCCAGAAGTTATATCTTAAAACATATATAGCACCTAATATATCACAAAGGACCATAATAGAACACCAATTATCAGCAGAACAGATGGTGAAAATATAGTTAACAAATCTTTTCATAATTTTGCAACACAACTATTAATATACACCTATCATTAGTAGATTTCTAATATACAAATCTTGATAGTGCAACAAATAAGACGAACAGAAGCAGATAGCGAAAATGATTTTACTAACTATATAAAATTTATTTGCAACTTACGAGCACATGCACACACTATTGCGTTTACGAAGTCTGTTTTTCTTAGACCTTGCCAGGTATGTCAGTGTAGCACATATTTGGCTGACTACTAATGGATTTGATATCTGTCTGTAGAAAATAAAAGATAACGTAATTAGCATGTTTCTACACAGGAAGTACTTGAGCCACGAAGTAAACACAGTAACACCATTAACCTCACTGAAAGGATGATATGGATCTGGAAGGTAGCATGCCAGGACAGCAACAGCTGCTTCCCTATACGCCAATCTCAATTTTAGTTCTTCTGGCATTGCAGTACTGTCTTCCTGGCCGGTTTCAAATGTGCCCTTTTGCTGCAACATTTGAAAAACAAATAACATGTAAGACAGTATACTTCAAGATATAGAAAGGGAGAGAGCTGCGCAGGGAAAAATCCACCGACCCTTTTCAAAGCCTCTAGTAGCTCTTCTCGTCCAATGTAATCTAAGTCCTTCCTGGCAGTCAAAATACCAGCTTCGTTCCTGCCATGCAATTACAATAACATAAGCATGAGATGATTATTTGATCAAGGGATTAAGCTTATCTTACAGTACTTGTTCAAATATATATGTAGCTTACAGTATGTTCTGCAGCTCTGCACCAGTGAAATCTTCTGTAAGCTCTGCAATTTCCTGAAGAAGAGTCTCCTTCTCCTCTTCAGAATGGAAAAATTTATTTCTTGCATGCACCTAGATTTGCACAAACAGTACGGTTATGATGCAAGGACTGCAGAACATTTAAAGAGCTAGAGTATCTAATGCTGGAAGATTTGTGAAAGTACCTTCAATATGGCATATCTACCATCCTTTGATGGCAAACCAACTCTTATGATCTTGTCAAAACGGCCCTTCCATATCTAGCCTATTGGTTGCACCTATCACCAGGACCTGAACATCAAAAAGCATGTTTAGCAGCCAAGTTACACAATAACCTTTTCAAATTTGAGAAGAGACGAAAGACAGAAAACATGCCTGTGAGGTTGCAACTTTAAATCCATCCATCTCTGTCAGTATCTGAAGCAGACCTTGTTCTCGTTCTGCGCCACCCTTCATAAAAAATTTGCACACTCTTACAATGCTGCTGTTGTATATTAAAAGAAGAAGGCAAACAGAACTGTTGAAAGATGTGAAACTATGTTGGTAGCTAAAGGTTATATACAAACCCAGATTAAAAGAATGTTGCACCACTGGCTTGTCTGATAAATCAAGATGAAAACTGCTTTTTTAATACAAGCACTGTTTCTTTAAGACAAAAAATACACACACAATTGCAACACTGGCCAGGACAAAAGTTCTCTAATCTCTAGCCATAAAATTGGATAACTTGGGAGCCATTCGATGTGACAACGCCCTTTTCACTGAAATTCTTACAAAAGACTACGTGAAGCCTCAGTGGTAGATAGGTCATATGCTGAAGTACAGTGTGGTCATGTAACATAGAGTACGTTAAGTCTAATGCAGCAAGAGCATTTAGAATGCAAAAGAAGCCCAGTAGTTGGAATTTCCTTTCCACAATTATTTACAAACATACGGAGATTGAAGACGGGAAAATAAGAAAAAGATGTTTGTTAACTTACCCCACCAATATCTGGTCCACCGCGTTTGCTACCAATGGCATCTATCTCATCAATAAATATAATGGAGGGTGTGAAGGATCTGGCACTAGCAAATAGATCCTTCACACGAGATGCTGCAACACCGACAAACATCTGGAAAAAGAAAAAAGTATAAATTGATTATTTTCTTTAAGAAAATAAAATAACATGAAATTATTCTACTATATGGTGGAAGTTAATACAGACAACAAGCAATTCTGGGATGAAATGAAATGTCACAATCAGTATATCATCAAGAATAAAGAAACATATAAGAGGAAATCTAAAAGAGATTAAAACTAAAGGAAATCCAGAACTGTTCCAGGTAATGGCTAAAGATAATCTAAATGGTTACAGCATTACGTTGTTCGATCTCAAAAAAATTGTTTTTAATGTTATTATGATTCTTTCCGTCTTTAAAACCATTACTTTAAAATCAGGTCATACACTCATACCTCTACAAAATCAGTGCCATTTGCTGCAAAGAATGGCAGGCCTGCTTCACCAGCAATAGCTTTAGCCAGCAGTGTTTTTCCTGTTCCAGGAGGTCCATGGAGAAGCACACCTTTTGGACAATAGATGCCTTTGTCCTGAAACTCTTCATCATTCTTTAGAATTCGTACAATCTCTTGCAACTCCCTCTTTATATACTCCTGGCCAGAAAAATCATCAAAGGTAATCCCAGTAGATTCTTCTGCAGATATAAATTTGGCCCTGGTGAAAAAGAAGGTATAGTTAGACCCCAACTCTAGTGCTTGCTGGCAAAAATTATTTCTCCAATTAAGTTAAAGGATATTGAATTATCAAATATAATAGTAGGATTCTCCGAGCATAAAGTTCTGAAAAACTAAACAACAAAATCAGTAATCTAAAAATACTTTTAACTTCTTTGGGCACACAGAGACGACGACGACAACAAAAAAAAAAAAAAAAAAAAACCATGATTTCCATTGCAGACACAAAAGGTTTACAATGAGGCAAGTTAAACGTGGTGACAAAGAAATGAGTAAAAGAAGCCAAATCGAACTATACAATTGAAATCTTACCCGTTTAGGTACTAGGCCTGCCATCTCTAGACTTCTAGGGTTCCAGCTCCTGCTATCTAGCTTCAAAGATTCATCAGGTGGAAAGCTTGTTCTCCACCTGCTTGACACCTCATACTTCTCTAAGGCGGCGACAAGATGGTTCCAGATGAATCTGGAAATGGAAGAATACGAAGAGTGCAGAAGACAGAGCTTTGAGTTTCGGAAAGAAGGTCGTTTTCTGAAGTCGGTGGTTTGACGCGAGAAACAAAATCTCCTACTTAGTTGGGTTTGGGCCATGAGTTGGGCTATTCGGGTCATGGATTTTGGGCTAACACTCTCTAACTTAAATCAAATAACAAACATAACAAAATAAAATAAGAAAACAAAACAAACTAAAACAAATATTTATTTTATCATAGAACTAAGTATATATATATACACACACACGCACAAATATAAAACACATACTTAAAGTATTCAAAACAAAAAAAACAAAATTCAATTTAAGTAAAAAATTTGAGTCGTCACAGGGTACCTCGAAATGGAGCTAAAAATCTGCGTCGGTTGAGAAATCCGCAGTCACCTAAGTAATATTTACCTAATAATAAAAGAAAACATATAGTAATTAGTGAGTTATATATTAGGTCAGCTGAAATTATTTTATGCGCTGAAATTATTTTATGCGCCTAAAACCCTAAACCCTAAAGGCACCCTGAGCTTGAGCCTGGACTGGATGCATATGGAGACTGACTAAGGACCAGGTCAAGTGGCATTGCTGGTCTTGCGGACGAGGTAACATAGACTGAGTGTGGTGTAGTTGGGACTGCCGATAGAAATGTCTCATGTGGCCTGTGAATCCAGAAGCCACTCCTCAGTCTCTTTAAATTTGTTGCCTTGGCTTCTATCACCCCTCTTTCATTGTCCTTCATTTGTGGTACGTCAGCTCTTTCTGAGTAGTACATAAGTGGTGCTGCTGATTCTTCAAAGATTGATTTCAGTGCCATAATTTCTTCCTGCAAGCGATAATCTACATCCATCTGTTCAATATATGACAGTTTCAGCGTCATCAATATCAAGGATTTGTATCGTTTAAGCACAACTCAATTACTAGAACATGTTGAAAGTAACTTGGACAGTAATCACAGCAGTAGTTCTCTCAACTGCATCTAGAACAATTACTTATATCTACTAAATGTAAACTACCTCTATATATTCCGAGAAAGATATCAAAGTGTAAGAGTGACAAATTCTCAAGCTGCATACCTCCATGCCATACAAAGTTTGAGAAGGTTGCTGCATGCGTTCTTCAAAATTGGAACTCCTCAAAACAGCTAGTTGTGCATATTTGTCCTGCATTGTACTGTTCATCAAAACATATAGCTAACTATGAACTCACAAGATATACTTTGATCATGAGTAGTGCTATAATTCAATTGGTCCAAACATATAGCTTTCAATATCACTGTTCACATTGCTTAGCTTTTGTTGAATCCCTGAACTATAAGCTTGGTCCCAATCCGTACATGTCCTCAAAGGGTTTGAGGTGGTGGTCACCATAGCTAAAGCCTGCTCTGGCTGCTTGGATTCCACCTCCCTCTTCTTCAGATTATATATCTCATCCCACAGCTCCTTCAACACTGTTGCACAAATTGGGTATTGAACCCCAGACTCCTTCCTAATCTCAACCAAATCAGCAGTACTCTCAAGAGAGTACTCCACTGCCCCATCAGCACCACCTGGTGTCACCTTCCCTGCCATGTGCTTCAGCAAACCTGTGCCGCCGATCAACTTCCGGGCCTCATTTCTCAGACCTGTCCTCTTGATTGGCTTCCCAGCATTATCTCCTCTTGCCTTGAGTACCTTCAACCTGTTCTCCTCTCCCAACTTATACCTATACTCAAATCCAAATCACCCATTTAACTATCTTCAACAAACCAAATTCTCAAACCACAGAATAATCAAACATAGGAAAAACATCAATGACTGAAAAATTTACACTACTCCATAGTCCATATATACCTCACACAAGCTTTAACCATTCTGCTCTTCTTCTTCACTGAACTCCTAACCAGACTGTCAAAACGACGCCGTTTAATCACACCTTGCTCCGCTCCTAGCCAGAAGCTCCGCTCCGAAATCTCCTCCGGCGGGACCCGCCAGGACAGAACCTCCGACGCCGTTTCCGGCTCAAAATAGTACTTGTCGTCCATCGCCAGAAGCAGATTGTTCACACTCACATTCTCGTTCAGAAAAGTTTTCAGAGAGTGGAGGCTCGGAAACCTCACCGAGACTTTGGACAACTCCTTCTCGCTCACCTTGAACAATAAAAATTAAAACCAAAAATTCAATTCCAAACAAGAAAATAATCAACAAGATGATGAAGATTAGTACCATGACGATTCGAGTAGACTTGAGTAGCTCCGGAGCTTCATGTGGAACCTTGGAGTGGTCCAGCTCATAGAAGCAGCCCACTCCGATGTGCTCTATAGCCTCTGCAAAACCACAAGGTACTCGATCAAATCGGTTAGAGAAGAAGTCATAATTAGAAAGAAGAAGAAGAAGAAGAAGAAGACGGTGTCGTTTAGCGTTGGAGTACCTATAGAGGAAGCAATGGCGAGACTGTGCAGAGTGGTGGTGCTGCTGCATTCTGGGTTTAATTTGCTTCCTCTCCAAGAAACTTGTTAACATAAGTCATAAATATTATATAATATTATGTAATTAAACTTTCATGTTCTGTATATGGTAGTACAGTGTAGTACATAGTACATCTTATATCCTCTTTATATAACCTCCAATGTGAGACGAATAAAATATCAGAAAATTATTCTCCCAAATTGTGTTATATTTAACTTGGTATCAGAGTAAAGATCCGGAAGGACTTTGTCTCTTTATTTTCCGCTGCAATTCTTCGTTTGGCGTTGGTTCTCTGTCAGACGTGTGAAGTTGATTTGTCTTCTCTCTAAACCCCATTGTTAGGGTTTGGTAATCTCTTCAAAATCAGATTGCTTGTATTTGGTCTGGTGTTCAGTTTTTATCAGCCAGATACTCTACCGACAACCGCCTCGACGGGAAAGAAGATCCATTGTCTGTCTGCACTCTTTTACCGACAATAGCCTCGTCGGCAAAAGTATTGTTGTCTTCTTTCTGCACACTTTTGCCGACAACATACTCGTCGGCAAAACCCCGATCCGGCGTCGTGATCAATCGGACCTGCTACCAGTGTTCGTCTTCCTCTCCTCTCCGCTCCGGTGTGCCACCCCACCTGCGTCTTCGTCTCCGATCCGGCGTGCCACCTCTCCTACTGGTCCGCTCGGCTGCCCGACTCACTCGATCCAGGCCGCTCGTCTGCCCTCCGATCCGTGCAACCCCACACCGGCATAACCTCCACACCGGCGCAACCTCCACACCGGCGCCTCATCTTCCCATCGCCGTCACTCACCGGCGCCTCATCTATAGAAGAAAATCGGGTTGGAAGAGTTTGACCCGATTTCAACCCTACCCGACCCGGTCTGCTTTCAGCCCGACCCGGTTTACTTTCAGACCCGACCAGGTTTCAGGCGACCCGTTTCCTGCTACCTGACCCGTTTCCTGCTCGACCCGTTTGTAGTCCGACCCGCTCCGGAAAAAAAAATTAACTAAGTAAATTATATAGGCGACGGGCGTAGAAAAGTATGTCGCCAAGATGCATGTTAGGCGACACAGAAACATCAAAGTGTGTCGCCTAAGATTGCCTTAAGTGACTAACAAGTGTATGTCCGTCGTTTAAAAAGATATAATTTTTTTTTAAAAAAATTAACTAAGTAAATTATATAGGCGACGGGAGTAGAAAAGTATGTCGCCTAGATGCATGTTAGGCGACGCAGAAACATCAAAGTGTGTCGCCTAAGATTGCCTGAAGTGACTCACAAGTGTATGTCCGTCGTTTAAAAACATATAATTTTTTTTAAAAAAATTAACTAAGTAAATTATATAGGCGACGAGCGTAGAAAAGTGTGTCGCCTAGATGCATGTTAGGCGACGCAGAAACATCAATGTGTGTCGCCTAAGACTGCCTTAAGTGACTCACAAGTGTATGTCCGTCGTTTAAAAACAATATAAAACTTTTTTCTGAAAATAAACTAAGTAAATTATATAGGCGACGGGCGTAGAAAAGTGTGTCCCCTAAGACTGCCTTAAGTGACTCATAAGTGTATGTCCGTCGTTTAAAAACATATAAAACTTTTTTCTGAAAATTAAATAAATAAATTATATTTAGGCGACGGAGTGTGTCACTTTTAAGCGACATGATCTGAATATATGTTGGTCGCCTAGGTACATAGTTTTTAGGCGACACGTTATATCGTTAGTCGCCTAAAATTGCTCTTAGGTGACAGGAAATGCAAAATGTGTCGCGTAAGGTGTTAGGCGACGTCACTTAGACGACAGGTCTGTGTGTCGTCTAAGACTTAGGCGACAGATTCCTTCACTTAGGCGACATGTTATGTCAGTCGCCTAAATACTTGTATGGCGTAGTGTTTGCTTCCTCTCTAAGAAACTCATCATCTTCTTTCTTCTTCTTCTACACCATTCTTTCTCCACCACTCACAAACCACCACGTGAACCCTTAATTCTCGCAGAGACGATTATTTTAATACTTTTTTTGTATTGAGAAATCGGCTACGGAGGTCTCTGTTGTGGTGGTGGGTTTTGCATGAAGAAGGAGCTATTCTTACATTTTGGGGAAAAAAAATTAAATTAATTTCTAAATTACCATTTCAAGCAACCTGCAATTCACAATGACAATCCATGCATTTACACCAATAAGAAACACGTCTAAATGACTTATTTAATTTGTTCCAATATACATAAAATATAACCCTAATCATCACCTAAAGCACTAAAGTCCACCACGTCATCCCCAAGATGCCCATCATCCTGGCCACCATCCTGTTGTCCATCATGCTCGTCATCCTGCTGAATGAACTCGGGAGCTCTCGGCATTGGAGGTTCATCTAACGGCTCAAACATGGGCGGGGGTTCAAGGCCTTGTTGTTGTGCCGCGAACATAGCATACCACCAGTTTTGTTGGCCGGCGTAGTTCTGTCGCCGAATTCTCTCGTATTCAGCATGCCAACGCTCCATTTCCATCTGATACTACTGTGTTCTGCGTTGTTGCTCCTGTGATCTCTGGAACAGGGCCGCCAATCTTGCATTTTCTTCTGCCAATCTCTGCATTTCCCCCCTCATCTGTTGGGTGTCCCCGCCTCCCTTCTTTTGAGCTCCCTTAGTGGTCTTCAGGACCCCTATTCCAGAACTTCCCAAACTCCGGCAGTAGTAGTGGTTTGACCATTCTGGGAAGGCTGCGTCGAATATCCTCGCTGCAGTTTGGACATTCGATCGGTCGACCTGGCTCAGGACTTCTTGCAGATCTTCCTCTGAAATGTTCGGTTGTGTCTCCCGAACTACTTCCTAGAACACTTCTTCTTCGGCCCGGTTCACTCTCTCCTAATTGAACAGGAAAAAAAATAATTAATATTCTAACAAATATATAATTAAGTAAAATTAATAATTAAAATTTTAAAATTGTAATCAACGACTTACAAGCTCTTCTGTCGCTAATGGATCAACCTTCTTGAACGTCTCTACGTACGGGTTACTTAAAGGATGATCTCTAAGCGCCTCCTCCTGATATTGTGAAAATGGCCTAGAACCACCATGATGGGGGGTTGTGTTACGGCGGCGGTTCGCAGAGTTTATCCGAGACCGTTCCTTCAAACAAATAATAAAATATTAGAAAAATGCATAAAAAAATATTAGTGTAATAATTATAAAATAATTAAACTAATAATTAAAATATTAACAAAATAAACATTTATAGTTAAGTTTAGTATTTACCTGCATACCTGGGTTGTTGAAGTCTACTGTCTTCAACCAACGCCACTCGTACTCCCTGAACATGAACTCTCTTGGAGTACCCATACGACCATGTTTGTCGTATTCGGTAAAGTGGGTACGGAGCTCGTTCTTCCACTCTTTGAACCTACGGAAAAAACAAAAGTGCATTAGAAATATTATTAATATCATAAAATATTTCAAATTATAAGATGAGGAATTCCCAACGTACCTCGAGTTCTGCATCGCGTACGCCGAAGCCTGCTTGTGTTCGGCAATCTCGAAGTATGCCTGAAAGATAATATTTTATTAGTTTTAAAATTATAACAATACCGAAAATTATTAAATATTACGATAAAGAAATTAAGTTTTTTAAATTACTCACCGACGCCGCGTTGTTGACCTCCCTCTTGATCTCTTCCGGTTCATCAGCCCACCGTGTCCACAACATAGGGACTCTATCCCTAATCAGTGCCCCCACGCAACCCGTTTAGTCGTGGCGTTTTTTCCCCTGAACCTCCTGATTAGGAGGTTCGTTGATCTGGATCCTCTCCCGGAGCGCAACAGTTCTCCTGAGCGTGTCAAAACATATGACACCTCTCGTATTCCTCGTTGAACTGCTAGCGGCTGTCCCTATCACATAAACGACGATTGGTTAATAAAATTAAATATTAGTGCGTTAATTTTAATAAAACATTTAATTAATAAAATCAAATGTTACCTGAACTCGATGACCCATCTGTCGACTTTCCTTTTAATCTCGCCGAAATCAGGAGCTCAGGTCTGTCAAATGGCTCATGATGGTATGCCTCCGCAACACTCACGTACTGAGGCCTAGCAGGCCATATGGGCACACCACGCTCGTCGACCTCGGGTATGGCAGGAATGTTGTATGGCAGGTACAGCTGATTAGGGAGAGTAGGCCCCTCAGTAGAGTCAGCAGTAGACGGCGCAGGACTCGTCATCGGCTCCCGATGAACCTCATGCATATGGACCTGATGAACGTCTGGAGCTATGTCGTCCTGAAATAGCTGCGTATTACATCTCGGAGGATCTGGCCGGAGAGGGGGACGTGAACTGCTTGACGGCCGCCCCGCCGATAAAAGGGTCTGGTGCCGGCTGCTCACACTCCTCCGCAGCTGGGATAAATCGATCCTCTGAGGCTGGCTGGTGGTCCTCTCAGGCTGGCTAAGAGTCCTCTCGGAGTCTCCGGATCCGCCAAAATTTCCAGAACCCCTAGATCTGGAACGACGGCCTCCGAATAACTGTCTAAATGCATCGGCCATCTGGAGCTTGAGGCATTAATACATTAATTAATATTAAATTATATTACATTAAATAACAAATTCTAATTAATATAATAACCAATAATACTAACATATTTTAAAACATACTAACAAATTAATATTTAAATTTTAACTAATTTTAAATAATACTAACCATTAACATAAATATAACCATTTATATATAAATATAACTATATTTCATCATTAACATATATATACATACAAATAACCATTTATATATTAACATAAATATAACCATTTATATAATTAGGCTATCAATTTATATATATAATTAAATTAACAATTTATATATAACAATTAAAATATACATTAACATATAACCAATATTAACAAATATATAACAATTTATATAATTAATCTACAAATTTATATATATAATTAATCTAACAATTTATACATGTAACCAATATATATAACAATTTAACACACACTTAAATATCTAAATTATATACCTAAATTATACAATTAAAATAAATTGAAAAAAAAAAAAAAACTTACGGGATGATTTTCTTTAGAAGGAGGAGGAGGCCGGCCGGAGGAGGAGGGGAAGGAGGAGGACGAGAGCGGACGCCGGCGCCGATTTGAGGAGGAGGAGGAGGAGGAGGAGAGCGGCGGATTGGAGGAGGAGAGCGGCCGATTTGAGGAGCGGAGGAGGAGTTTTTGTGGAGGAGGAGAGAAAAAAGTCGGAGAGACAGTGACTTTCAGCTTTTATAGCAGAAAGAATAGCCGACGATTTAGAAGATTTCGTCGGCTATTCTTTGAATGTCGTCGGCTATTCTATGAACATCGTCGGCTATACTTTGGAAAATCAACAGCCGTCTGATCTGAGTCATCCAACGGTGGACAATAAAAAGGCGCGGATCGCAAGAGTTTAGCCGACGAAATATAATTTTCGTCGGCTAAATTTAGAAAATAGCCGACGATTTAAAAGATGTCGTCGGCTATTCTTTGAATATCGTCGGCTATTATATGAATATCGTCGGCTATAATTTGGAAAATCAACAGCCGTTGGATCTGAGCCATCCAACAGCGGACAATAAAAAGGCGCGGATCGCAAGAGTTTAGCCGATGACATATAATTTTCGTCGGCTAAACTATAGGTCAAACCACTAAGTCAAACCTCTAAACGCTTAAAAACGGAAATTAGTCTAGTTAAACGACGGTTTCTGGCCTCACCTTCAACAGATAATAGTTTCAAATCAATGAGACGCAACTAATCATATAAAAATTTTACAAAATTGATTTAACGAACGTCAGGCTACCCATAGGAAAACGAAAGTAAAAAACAGTTAACCGCAACATTCGGCACACAGATTTTATCGGAATCTTGTCATTTTTCAACCGTAGACGTATTTCATTATTTCGGTCATATCTTATTTCACAACATTTTTGCATTTGAAGAGTCTACGTATAGTAACTATTTGAAACTATACATTCACTTAAACACTTAGTAAACAAGTTAAGGAACATTAGTGCATATGTTCTGATTTTGAATCTAAAAGTTTAGAAAATCTATTCCAACCGTCAGATATCACCGTTAAGATTAAATACATGTATGGAAAAAAATCCAACTTCAGCTGACAACGTTAAAGGCTCGATCGGAACGGTCAACCGGGTGAGTCAAACCTCTAAACGCTTAGAAATGGTAATTGGACTGTCTAAATGACGTTTTTTGGCCTGACCTTCAACAGATAATAGTTTCAAATCAATGAGACGCAACTAATCATATAAAAATTTTACAAAATTGATTTAACGAACGTCAGGCCACCTATAGGAAAACGAAAGTAAAAAACAGTTAACCGCAACATTCGACACACAGATTTTATCGGAATCTTGTCATTTTACAACCGTAGACTTATTTCATTATTTTGGTCATATCTTATTTCACAACATTTTTGCATTTGAAGAGTCTACATATAGTAACTATTTGAAACTATACATTCACTTAAACACTTAGTAAACAAGTTAAGGAACATTAGTGCATATGTTCTGATTTTGAATCTAAAAGTTTAGAAAATCTATTTCAACCGTCAGATATCACCGTTAAAATTAAATACATGTATGGAAAAAAATCCAACTTCAGCTGACAACGTTAAAAGCTCGATCGGAACGGTCAACCGGGTGAGTCAAACCTCTAAACGCTTAGAAATGGTAATTGGACTGTCTAAATGACGTTTTTTGGACTGACCTTCAACATATAATAGTTTCAAATCAATGAGATGCAACTAATCGTATCAAAATTTTCCTCAAAATATTTACCGAAGGTAACGCTACCATTAGGGAAACGAAGGAATAAAACCTTTGACCGCATCTTTCGACACTCAGATTTTATCGGAATCTTGTCATTTTTCAACTGTAGACGTATTTCATTATTTCGGTCATATCTTATTTCACAACATTTTTGCATTTGAAGGATGAAGCAATGGTTTATCGTTAGTGATGGAAAATGGAATATGGTCATTTTTTTGTTTTTGTTTTTTTAAATCATAGCCGACGAGAGACTCGTACTCGTCGGCTATTCTTTTGTCGTTTTCTGTCTAAAATAAAATATGTATTTTTCAATATAGTTATAGCCGACGAAATAATGAATTTTTCGTCGGCTATTATGAGTTTAGCCGACGAAATAACAAATTTTCGTCGGCTATTATATGAAAAAAAAAAAAAACAGTTAGCAAGGAAGTTCAAGCAAAGTTCAGTTGACAGTGCTGTTTATCTGCACCGAAAACTGTACTCTGTCTCGAAGGACTGGAAACCCTCTGACTCAAATGAAAAAATGGATGAGTTGGTCGAGACGATAGACTTGAATGAAGGAATCAATGCAAAATTCTTTATGAATATGCTTAGGTTATGTGAGTCATCTGGTGAGAAATTATTGGTTTTCAGTCAGTACCTCCCACCTTTGAAATTTTTAGAGAGTAGGGAAAGTCGTCACAAAGCAGCTGTTATCTTTAACAGCTTGGTCGTAAACATATCATGGTACATGCAGGTTTTTCTTAGTTTTTTTTTAAGAATCGGAGTTGTCTTTAGAAATTAGTGGATTACAAATGAAAGGATTACATCATCTAAATTACTTAATCCGTCGGATTATAATCGGAATCATCGGATGAGTCTTCTTCGGTTTTTGAATTGCTCGATAGGGGTAATCTATGTCTTTCCTCGCCACTAGAGTACTCGTTAGTTTCTTCATTTGGATCAACATCAACAAGCTGCTGTCTAGATCTGAAAATATATAGACTTATAGCCGACGAAAATGACAATTTCGTCGGCCAAAATTTCAAAAGTTTTCGTCGGCTAATGTTTCAGAGAAAGGCCGACGAAAATCCAAATCGTCAACTGAAATCTGAATATAGCCGACGATTTTTGTTTATACCAACGAAAAAAAAGGATCGTCGGCTATTCCCAAACTATGGCCGACGATTTTTTTTTTCTACTGACGAAAAATAAAATCGTCGGCTATTCTTTGGAATTACCGACCAAAATTTTTAGTCGTCGGCCGTTTTTTTTTATTTCGTCGGAAAAAGCCTTTTTTCTGGTAGTGTAACAACATTAAATAGTAAATAAGATGTAAACATTTTTAATGCATATGCCAAGATTCTATTTATGTATATCAGTTTTACATCAGACACTGCTTCAAAACTACAAATACAAAGCTTACCAACAACACATGCCAAAGTGCATGAATGTATTTATATAATTTTAAAAGTTCAATTACATGTGACACACAGAAACCCAAGTTATTGTTTGCTTCTTTGTCGTAGCTAACTGATTTGGGACTTTTGAGATAGAGGTGAAGCTGCACAAAGTAGCATACAAAGTAAATCCGCTTGTATTGCATATGTATGCAATTTTCTTTTTCTTTTCCATATTAAACAAAGAGCGCACCTCTATAAATTAATAATTTAGAAAGAAAAATTGCAATAAAGGTCAAGTAGTCATTTTTTTTTGTAATAAGGTCAAGTAGTCAAAATGAAACTATTACCTGACTTGCTTTCAGACATGTATCTACAGGCATGCTGCAACTTCTCTATCTCTCTTTCTCTGCCTCTCTTTCACATATTTAAGTATTCCAATGTGAAAAATGAACTGTTCAAGGTTAAAAAAGAAAATTAAACACAAAAGTCAGACAAAATAAGAAAAATGAAAAGCCCAAATCAAGTCAAAGCAGAACCCCTAACTTTGAAAACCATCATACTAGTTCCCATGATCAATAGTTTTCTTTGTCCACCAAATATATGCAAACATGTTTTGAAAGCTTCAAGGTTTGCTTACTATGATTATAATGAAATATAACTTAACTTACATTTGCTGAGTCAAAACTTCGTCACTTAACATTATCAATGAGCAACTATCAACATTAGCATTAGCATGTAATAATAGGAAACATACAATACCTTGAGACAATCACATCTGGCAGAACATCAGACAAAACTCTATCGTCATGATGTTTTTTACACAAATTTTTCCACCATTGGCTCATAGGAAAATCCTTGTGGAGACATGTGCAGAAAAATCTATGTTGAAGCATCTTACTAAATGACCTAGATTAAAGAGAAGTAACAAAAAGAAGAAGACTCTGAAATGCCTAAATGTCAAGCAATATTCAATAACAAACCTCTAATCATTTATTTCATTCATCCACTAAAAGACTATGAAATGCCACATGTATGGATTAACAATTTATATCCAGAGACTACGTCCTCACTATTTTGAGTAGTCAATGGTGAGTAGTGAAGGTAAGAGAGGATTAAGAGCACAACCAAGCATCTTAAAAAGACTATAAGCCACATGCTATATAGCTCCCATATACAATATACCTCGCCTGAAAGTGAAAGCCTTAATATTTTTGGGGTAGTAAAAGATAGGTTCTTATTTGGCAACTGATTTTCATAAATTAATGGCTACCTTTGTACTGGATGACACTATCGGTTTCTGTCTTTCAGTTCTGCCCTTTTGGTCAATATCCCTTTCAATCTTTCAATCTTTCATTCTCAGGTAACATGCGAAATTGATATAGTCCTTAGAATTCATTTTCAAATCTCCGGATTTTATATCCTGTATCTATTGGATCATCTACAGAACCAAACCATGCCATGCCTAGATTCAAATACAGTTGGCATTGTTTGAATATGTAAAAATCTGGAAATGTCTCTTATGGTATCACTCAATAGAGTAGTACTTGTGTTTCATAGTTGAAAAGAAAAATAACAAATAGCAGAAGAAATCAGATAACATTAGGACAAACTCTTTTACCTCTGCCGATGAAAGCAAAGTCTGTCTCAATAAATATATTTGAAACCCTGCTCTTGCAAATTTTCTACATGAGTGAAAGAAGCTGATCAAATTCATATCAGAATGGTATGAACAAAAAGTATCAACTCTAATTATATACTAAATATCATAGAATGCAATAACAAAAAACAAAAATTAAAATTAATAATAATAAACATTAACGACTTCATATCTAACTCACCAAAGTAAACGAGATAAAAAAAAAAAAAACACAGACAAACCAATTTCCAAAAGCAAGAAAAAAACTACCAAAAAACATTTAGTTGGCTAAGAAAGCATTTAATTGGTTAACATTTAGGTTTTAACTCTCCATCTACAACCTAGTCTGTACTAGGGCTGCGTTCGGGTCAGTCCAGGTCAGAAATTTTGAAATCCGGACCAAAACCCGGAATTTTCGGGTCAGTCCGGGTCAGGTGTTCTAATTGCTAAACCCGAAAATTTCGGGTTCAATTTGGTTCAGGCGGGTTTTCCGGGTTTTAAGGGTTTCCGATTGATCTCGTCTTCCCCGCCATTCTAGAGTAGTAGCAGAGGTCTCCGCAAGCCAAATCAACATCGTTGTCGGTGGCGGCGACATCGTCATTGGGGGCGAGGGTGGCGGCGGCGACGTCGTTTAACACGTCGGGGATTCTGGCTTTTGAGTTTCTGGTGCAGGAGAGCGAGTTCACCGTAGGTCAAGGAGGCGCAGGAGAGCGACTTCTGAAGTGAGTTTTCGGGTTTCCGGCGTTTAAGGGAGAAGGAGATGAAGAAGCGGTGGGCGGAGGAGGAGGAGAAGACGAAGAAGAAGAAGGCCGGGTCGGTCCGGGTCGGTCTGGGCTAAACACAACTGGAAACCGGCCCGGTACGGAAGTATGAAAATCGGTCCGGGTAGGGCTAAACCCGGAAATTTCAGAGGTAAAAACCGACCCGATCGGGTTGGTTTCGGGTCGGTCCGGGCCGAAAATCCGGGTTTCGGTTTTAAAAAAACAGCCCTAGTCTGTACTCTGTAATGAGATTATGTCATGCACAACACGTCTTATCTCTGTAACGACTATTTGCAAGACTATTTGCAAGTCGATTTACCAAATTTCAAAATCATTGTCTTCTCAAAAAAAGAATTGCAAAGTGTTATGTATTTTAAAAAGTGAAGAAAATTTAGAAAAGTACAGAGCAGAAGAAGAAGAATTACATTGCAGGAAGACTTACAAAGCAGACCAACTTTTGAATGATTTGTACTCAAATAGTTAGACAAAGAACAAAATACAGAAAACTTATACGTCGGATCTAATAACACAGCTTACAAAAAATAGTTGAGAACTTTGTCATTTGTATATAGGCTATTATTTGGTCTGTTTTTAATTTATCATCGGTTTCATTTGTGTTGTTAATCTATATACATAAGCTTTCCATCTCTTCATTATAATGGAGTCACGTTCAAAACAATTAAGAGAAAAACATAGTTTTAGTTTGCTAACTAATAATATGACTACATATAATCATTTGAGAACCAGAAAGAAGAGAGAAAGTGATATAAGCAAAAACCTAACATATAATCTATATGTATGTTAAACAGTAAGTTGTAAAATGAAAATATGAAGGCTACCGAAGAAGGTCAAGTATATGTACATAACCTATATAATCTGTATGTTATATTTTAATACACATGAGACTGTTCTCTTCACTATTTCAAAATAATCTCATGATACATATTGATGTTAATAACATTCCTTTCATACTGACAAAGTTGTACAACTCTCAAGGTATGTGGATTTTCTTCCTTTCAGATAGTAACTCTCTTTCACCCATATTTTTTTTTTAGTCCTAACCATGATAGTTCAGTTAGATTTTTAGCTTTTGGAAGTTAAAACTTCGAGCTCTAAATTTAATTAACCCCACTAATTAACCATCCTAAATAATTTACGTTGCAGACACTCATGATTCAGAGATAACTAAAATGACAGCATCATTAATGAACCTTAAATTTCTAGTTATTTTTCTCAAACAGCTACATACATTTTCTTGTATCAAAACAGTTCACACTATATAAACACAAATGTCAATTATTATTAGTTTCCAACAATCACTCTCAATTCTAAAACAAAAAACCAAATAACTGTAAGAGTAAAAACCACAAAGTAGACTGTTATCTGAGCTATTTCCACAAGTTGTTGTCCCCTCAGTATGAGATCTATCTCCACCTTCATTACCAAAACTATGTTGCCCAAATAAGATCTCTCAACTGCAAATCCAACAGCAAACTCATACCAATGCACAACACCAAAATCAAGAAATTTCATGTACATATATAGCACACAGATACAACAAGGAGGAAAACAATATTTATTTTTTCTGAACATAACCACCATCACAAATATTTACCAACTCTAAATTAATCACTACCTCTAAACAAAGACTGCTAACACATATAACATAAGTTCAAACTGTAAATTTTATATCAATACCTGTTATATTTCCACTTCCATCAGAAACATTGGCAGACTCTAATCAGTCTAATGCGGCTTCAACATGCACTGCACTATCACCTCCTTGAAAAACACGCCCTTCGAAAAAATACATCCTTGCAAATGTCCTTCCCTGACACGACTGACGTGGCTGATGCTACATGTTTGAAACACACATAAAAATATAAAATACAATAAAATCAAAATAAATCAAAATAAAAATTTTCCAGTACAAAATTTTAAACCACAGTTACTCACCTGATTTATTTTGTCCTAAAAACAAAGAAAAGCAATGATCATGGGCCACAATTGTTTCAAACTCCCTGTCACGAAGAGCAGCACATGAATCCAAAAGACAAACTACCAACACAATTAAAAACAAATTTATCAACTGGTATGACAGTTATAGCCCACCATAGAATATTTTTTTTTAACACAAACCTCAGGCCAAATTCCATATTACCTAACAATGAATACTAAATTTCCTAGCATTTTTAAGAATCACACACTACCTAATTTACATAATATCCTGATCATAACAAAAAGTCGAGTAGGACAAAGAGTCCTGAGATTGAAACTTCACATAAAGACTGCAAGAAAACATAATAAGTCATCATACCTTTATGTTCTCCCTATGGGTGAGGGTTGGAGTGCACGTGGAGTCTGTAAACAAAAGAGGGGTTTATGATTTTGCAAATATGATTACCCAAAATTAATTTATAATTAAAATAATAATTATAAATAAAGAATACCAATGGGTTCCGACGGATGTTAAATAGATAAGGAAAGTAGAATCCGTTTAAGTCGAGTCGTGTGTATCACACACTTTCCTTAAGACAATTACGCCACCTCTATTGGTGCAAAAGGACTTCTTAGCGTTCGTCTCCCAGGATACAACGACCTTTCGAGCTCTTGTGGCTGCACTGCTATAAGAACACCTACGAACTGCTAGTACTTTCTATCTATCACCAGAATAAAACAAGAGCACAAGTGCAGAAGAGAGAATGATCTTTAAAGGAGAAGAGCTCAATGTTTTGTGTTGGTGTTGGTGTTGGTGTAGGTGTAAAACTATGGAAAAGGAGGCCTTTTTTATAGTGTGAGGAATGGCCAAGGCTATTAAAATCAATCATCAATATAGGGAACTCAATGGTCATGAACATCTCACTCAATGGTCATGAACATCCCACTCAATGTTCATAATACACATTACACCATATGTTACTAGAATATAAAAAAAAAATCCAGTAGCAACTGAAGAGTCACATGACTCTTACCATTTTTCTTTTTCAATAGCCAACTTTGGATGACAATTTTTCATTCATCCCAAAACCAAATTGGTCATATGAACACATAATATTGTAGTCTTCATTATGAAGAATACAAATCTAAGTTCAATTCTCATTAATTATAAGTGTAACACACTTTAATTAATCCATTTAAATTTGGTTTCAAAAAGGATTTTTAACCCATAACAATTCCCCACATGAATAAAACTGGCCACCAAAGACTCGATAGAATTGGTGATAGATTTCTATGGTCGAAACCTGCATAGGATAGGTAGGTTTTACCCTTTGAACCTTCCCTTGTGAAAGTATGATTACGTTACTAACTAAACAATAGACGCGATGTCCTTGAACTATTCGTTATTTTGTGTAACTGATAGCATACCTCACACATGAGTCTTCCTGGTACATTGTAGTTCTCACTATTGTGCCCGTTTTGGCCCTGGACACACGCCTGGTTCTGTAAGAGTTTGATTAGAATTGTGCCCCAACAATTCCTTTAGAAGCGGCCCCACTTCTCTCTTACATAGGTGATCTCTTAATTAAGAGTAACCCGCATTACTCCGCTCGGTTTTTCCGAAGCATAAGAATCATTAAAAGCTTGGTTTAACCTAACTCTTATGGGTATCACTGTTTTTCATCATAGGAATGGATTTGGGTACTCCCCACAGTGATCCAATCTCATCTCCACAATTTAGTTTTCCCATTTAAACCTAGCTCTTGGGATCTCCAGTTTACTAGGTTGGGTATCCACTGTAGAAATTTTATTTTCCAATGGGCTTTAATCCCATTCCTCTTGATGATTTTGTCAGCTAACTCTCTAGTTAACCCTTTGGTTAGCGGATCCGCAATATTTATCTTTTGACTTCACATAGTCAGTCAAGATAACTTCAATAGAGAGTAGTCAATTGGTATTATGTCTTCGAAGGAAGTGTCTAGACTTACCATTGTACATCTTACTTTGTACCCTACTAATTGTAAATTGACTATTACAATAAATTGCAGACACATGTCTTGTCAATCTTGGAATATCCTCCATATTGGTGTAACCATTGTCATTATTCCCCACATTTGTCTGGTACCACAAACCCATACTTCATTGTGGATCTAGTTATAATGGTCCGTTTGGAGGATTTCCATAACACTGTTCCACCTTTTAGTGTGAACACATAACCGCTAGTACACTTAAAGACTATCGTGTTAGATATCCATTTTTCATCTCAGTATCCTTCTAGGACAACACAACTCAAATATTACTCGTGTGTCCCTTTGACTTGCTCACATAAGCAATATCCATATTTTTCATGTCAAATATGAAATTTAACATATCTCTAGTGGATTTAGTCATCTTATTATTGCATTCAAACAATAAACATGCCATTACATTTCCACTTGCTTTCAAAATGAGTTAAAGTATCATAAAGCATACTTTGACCCTTGTCAATGTTAATTAGTCTACATAGAGCACCATAATTATCATATATCTTGGTCTTGGTCATACCACAGCTCTAAGTCTTTTATTCCACAGTCATAATCATTGACTTCATCCATGCCCTGTTCGTTGGACATATTTTCAACAAGTGCATCAAGTGAAGCCCATTCAATTTCTCAGATTTTTCTCTTTGTGAGACTGAGACATGTATTCAGGCAATCACATCCATGGTCGGCATCTTGATCGACTCTTGGTTATTTCAGTAATTTTTCAATTCCGAAAACACACCCATAAGTGTTAATTGAAATAACCACTTATTTATTAATTCAATGTAAATGTAACTTACAAATTCCGTAAGACAATAATATCTGTATAGGCAACCATTCCGTAAGACAAGTATATATGCAACCATTCCATAAGACAAGTATACAGGCAACCAATTCTGTTTAGGCAACCATTTGGTAGTACAGGTATTACGCAATCACATCCGGTTGGCACCTTGATTGACTCTTTGGTTGTTTCAGCAATTTTTTCAATTATGAAAACACACCTATAAGTGTTAATTAATATAATCACTTATTTCTCAATTCAATGTATACGTAAACTACGAATTCCGTAAGGCAACAATATCCGTATAGGCGACCAATTCCGTTTAGGCAGCCATTCCATAAGGCAACAACAAGCTTCGAAAGAACCTTAAATCCGTTTAGGCAACCAGAACCTTAAATCCGTTTAGGCAACCAATATACCTCGAATCATACAAGCAAAATCAAATTTTAATTGTCTTAAGTTGTAAACAAAAGAGGGGTTTATGATTTTGCAAATAAGATTACCCAAAATTAATTTATAATTAAAATAATAATTATAAATAAAGAATACCAATGGGTTCCGACGGATGTCAAATAGATAAGGAAAGTAGAATCCGTTTAAGTTGAGTCGTGTGTATCACACACTTTCCTTAAGACAATTACGCCGCCTCTATTGGTGCAAAAGGACTTCTTAGCGTTCGTCTCCCAGGATACAACGACCTTTCGAGTTCTTGTGGCTGCACTGCTACAAGAACACCTACGAACTGCTAGTACTTTCTATCTATCACCAGAATAAAACAAGTGCACAAGTGCACAAGAGAGAATGATCTTTAAAAGAGAAGAGCTCAATGTTTTGTGTTGGTGTTGGTGTTGGTGTAGGTGTAGGTGTAAAACTATGGAAAAGGAGGCCTTTTTTATAGTGTGAAGAATGGCCAAGGCTATTAAAATCAATCATCAATATAGGGAACTCAATGGTCATGAACATCTCACTCAATGTTCATAATACACATTACATCATATGTTACTAGAATATCAAAAAAATTCCAGTAGCAACTGAAGAGTCACTTGACTCTTACCATTTTCCTTTTTCAATAGCCAACTTTGGATGACAATTTTTCATTCATCCCAAAACTAAATTGGTCATATGAACACATAATATTGTAGTCTTCATTATGAAGAATACAAATCTAAGTTCAATTCTCATTAATTATAAGTGTAACACACTTTAATTAATCCATTTAAATTTGGTTTCAAAAAGGATTTTTAACCCATTTTTCCAACAGAGTCTAAATCAAATAATGATTTAGCGTTGTCGCAACAATCAGCTTCGTCCATAACACCTTCGGGACTTACCATTGAGGCAAGAATAGTGCGTTTAATGTATCATCTTCTTATTAGTGTATTTGCTCTATATTTGACCACCTTGCTCTATTTCAGTTTATGGAATGCGAGGCATACAAGAAGCCGTCACAGCTTGTGGATATCCTTGTTAAGAATAAATCTCACAAGACCATAGTGTAAGTGACAAATAAATTTAGTATGTGTTCATGTCTAGAGGAGGGATAAACTTGTTTAAAGATGAAACTGTTTTACTTCGAAAGTGATTCTTTTCTTTCTCTTTCTCCAGGTACTTCATGACGCGTGCTTGTGTTGACTACTGGCAAGTTGTTCTTCCATACCTTGCTCCCTTGAAAAATGTCAATCTCTTTGCCCTCCATGGGAGCAAGAAACAGGTAAAAGCATGGCTGGTTAACAGACTTCGACAACTTCTACATCAATATTTCATTACCTCATCATTCTTTGTTCTATTACTCTCTAGATCGCAAGGGACAAAGCTCTTGCCTCATTTACATCTCTCCCAAGTGGCGTCCTTCTATGCACCGATGTTGCTGCCCGTGGACTTGACATTCCGGGTGTTGACTGTATAGTGCAGGTAGCTTGCTAACAAATTGCACCTAGACGATCACCTCCATTTTTCGGATTCGAGCATAATACTTACCTATTTCTTGCTTTTGCAGTATGATGCACCTCAAAATCCTGATGTATTCGTACATAGAGTTGGCAGAACAACACGTATGGGTAGACAAGGCACTGCCATTGTTTTCCTGTTACCAAAGGTTTAGTTTTAACACTTTATACAGCTCTAATATCACTCTATTGACATTTGGTTGTTCTTTACGATATATGAATTGTTTATTGGATTTGGATTGTTGTAGGAGGACGATTATGTGGAATTCCTGCAGATAAAAAGAGTTCCACTTCAAGAAAGGATATGTCCGGATGATGTCTCTGATGTTGTTCCTCAGGTAACCGTCATTTATGTAACATTTTTCGTTCTTTTACACTGGAAAAGTTAACTTACATTATTTATTACTCTTTTTCACCTGTTAGTAAGGCTTCCTTGTGCTCATTAAATGTTGATGGATAATATTGGGACCTTGGGTGAATGTGCTAGCATTTATTGTGATTATCATATATCATTCATCAAGATGTTGTCTTACAATATATGAGCTTACTTTTGTGATGGTCTTCCCTCTTTTAAAGTTTTTGGTCCAACTCGTCTGTATTGTTTAAGTTGACTGCCTGGACTGACATTGTCTTGAAACTTTGCTTCAGATACGATTTGCTGCAAAAAAAGACCGTGATGTTATGGAAAAGGGCATGAAGGCTTTTGTTTCCTACATCCGTGCTTATAAAGAGCACTGCTGTTCCTACATTTTCAGGTGACTATATGCACATTGTGTTATACTTTAGGTTGTCGAAATAAAGAGTAATACATTTTGGAGCAAAATTTTTTCCATCTTTCATTTGAGTTTTGAATGCAGGTGGAAAGAACTTGAAATTGGGAAGTTGGCCATGGGGTTTGGACTACTACAGCTCCCTGCGATGTCTGAGATAAAGCAGAAGACACTTTCCATAGAGGGTTTCATTCCTGTTGCAGACATCAACTTGGAGGAGATCAAATATAAGTAAGAAGTCTCTTCTATCTTTTACAGTATGTGTGGAACTTGAGGTGATAACGAAATTTAATGTCTCACCTTTTGGACATTTTTGTTAAGGTTTGTTTCTTTGACCGAAATTTAACTAAATAGATATGTATTACGAATCACAACTAAAAACTAGGGCAAAGATTATAGCTTGTAGGACCTTTTGTGCTCGAATTTGTTCATGTTACAATCATTAGCTGTTAGTTTTGCGTTTTGACATGCAGTAGTGTAAATACCATGTAAAAGAAATATTTTGCAGATTTCTCCGTAATGAGCATTTTCTAAAGAAAAAGTTTATTATATAGGGACAGAGCTCATGAGACGCAACAGAGGAAGAATCTACCCAAAACTTCTTGATCTACGCGCAAATGTATCAAGTGATAAATGTGAGATATATTCTACTCATGAACAACTGCAATTCAGTAAAATCCTCCGGGGTAGTACCAACGGGAAGCCACCCGGTAAAAAAAATAAATTTAATATATATATATATATAAAGTTCTCTCCAGTCAGAGTGATCACCGGGTACGCCCGGTCAGCCCGGCCAGCAAGGTCAACGGCCCAGCAGCCTGGTCAACAGGACCTTGGTCTCCAGCGCACCCGCACCCGCACCCGCGCAGCCTCAGCCGCGCCCCTTCCCCTGTTCCCCTTCCCCCCCCCCCCCCCCCCCCCGCTGACATCTCCCTCTCTGGTCGCCCTCCCCTCCGGTGCAGCCACCTTCTTCTCCGGGTGCGGGTGCGGTGCCTCTTCCGGTGCGGGTTCCGGTGAGTCTCCGAGTGCGGATGCGGTGCCGGTGGTTCTCTCTCTTCCGATCAGCGGCCCAGCAGTTGCTCAATCATGGTCAGCGGGTCAAGGTCTCCAACAGGTCAACCTCAGGGTGAATTTTCTTTGGACACTCGCTGGCATCGCGATCCATTCTAGACCACGTCCGGAGATCCCACCCGGGTCGACCATAGCAGTGGCACGCTGCGGAAGAACACCGGACTGCCGAGCTGGACTTTGGAAGCAGGAACTGGCAAGCAAGCTCGTCGGGTTCAAAGCTTCGGAACACGTTCGAGGCCAGCTGCGGCGGCGGCTGGGCCAGGCACAGGAGAGCCCGTCCGATTTCGTAGCGTCAGTAGCCCCCATTGAAGTCTTCCTTCCCATTGGCGTCCCGCCGGAGCAGCAAGTCAGCCGCCTCACCTACGGGGCCGCCCGGGTGTCTCGTTTAGAAGACCAAGAGTGTCGAGTGCCGTTGGTTATGAACCGGCATTGTGAGGTACCGGAGCCTCCCGTCTCGTAGCTCGCAGCCCCGAACTCGCCTCCGGCTAAACCCCCAAGAATCCTCCCCTCCCCGCCTGGCAGCAGCTTGGTGCGAGTCAGCCCCGATGCTCTTCATCTCCGGTCGCCTTCCTCTCCGGGATTTGCTCAAGGCACCCAGCTCCCTTCCTTGGGCACCCACCAAGCGGAAAGGAGAGGAGAGAGAGCAAAGGAAAGCAACCAGAAAGAAAAAGAAAGAAGAGAAGAAACCAGAAGAGAGAAACGAAAGCAGAGAAGAGGAGAGAAGAGGAAGAAGGAAAAAGAAACAGGAAGAAAGAGTGGGAAATAGAAAGGAAAAAAAGAGGGGTCAACCCGGTCAACGGGCCCAGCATGTCAGCAGCCCCGCCCGGTTCCAAAAAAAAAACAAAACAAAAAAGGGGGATTTTTTGCTCAGTTCACCCAGAAACAACGATTCTCCATTCCGGAATTTGGTATGGGCACCCAACCCGCAAGGATGCATCACTTCCAGTACATATCAACCAACGGCAAAGACATTCCACCGGGAAACCTAGGAGACTCGGTATTCGAACGCTCGGTAATGAGTCCATCTTACTTGAGGAGCTGGGGGACTAGTGGGGGTGTCGTCACCTACCCTTGGCGGTACATGATTTTAACTCCCCAAGTAAGATTGCCTCTTACTCGGGAACTTGAGGGACTTGTTGACAATATATATGGTGCACCGCTAAGCATATTCAACGACCTCATAGACCGGCCAACCGGCGCGTTTTTTCCTGCTTCCGGCATGCATCGGGTAGACTAACACCTCGGCTACATCTCCATTGTGGAAGATCATCGGTGCCGCATCCGGAAAGCGTGCGACCGGGCTCTGCAAGAAGTTTCGTCAATAGGAAAAGTGTGTTTGTGTCCCACATCGGAAACAATGTAAAGGAGGAAGCCTTCCTTGCTTATAAATAGAAGGCTTCCCCCTTAGATATGGGGATCTTGGACCCTTTGCCATTCCACACTTGTAACACCACCAAGCTTATTGGCCGATCATAGTATATTCTAAGTAGACGTAGTCATGCCCTCCGGCGGCATGACGAACCACTATAAACCCGTGTTAATATCTGTCTTTATTATTATTGCTTATGGTAGGCCCTCCAGGTTCTGGCAGAAACACATAATATTGAAAATCTGTAACTAAATTTTGAATGCTCCCACTAAACTCCAGAATCTAACTTCTCAAGAACACCTAGTTTAGCACTATGCTTCTTAAAAGTCTCAATTGGTAATGGTTTTGTAAAAGAGTCTGCTAACTGTTCTTCTGTAGCAATGTTCAAAATCTTGACTTCACCATCCTTGACTCTTTTCCTCACACCATAATATTTGAGATCAATGTGCTTAGAATTGGTTGATCTCTTACTGTTTTTACAGAAAAATATTGCAGCCTCATTATCACAGTATACACTTAGCGTATTTGGAATCACATGACTTAGTATTTTGGTCTCTATCAGAAATTTTTTGATCCATGGACCTTCACACACACCTTCATAAATAGCTATGACTTTTGCTTGCATAGTAGAGGTTGCAACTATAGTCTGTTTCATGGTTTTCTATGCAACAGCACCTCCTGCTAACAGATACACATATCCACAAGTAGACTTATCTGAATTTGGATAATTTCTAGCAAAATCAGAATGTTGTAAAGCCTTCTAAAACTAAGTTTTTCACTTTCCTATAAACAAGCAAATGGTTTTTGGTTCTCTGAAGATATCTGAGAACCTTCTTACCAGCATTCCAATGTTGAATTGATGGATTACTTTGGACTCTAGAAAGCATGCCAACTGCAAATGCTAAGTCTGGTCTAGTGCATACCTGAGCATACATTAAACTACCAACTAATCTAGCATATGACTTTGAATCCATATCAGCTTTCTGTTATGCAGACATAGGCAATTTGTTTTTATGCAATTTATCTCCTTTAGACATAGGGACTTCACCAGAACTACAAGTTTTCATTCCAAAACGTTTCAAAATTTTTGTAATGTAACTTGCTTGTAACAAACCTAATAAGCCACGTTTTCTATCCCTTTTTATCTTGTTTCTGCTAGAATCCGGGATGACTCACAGAAGCACAATAATAAAGCTATGAATAGACACGGGCAAGTATAGTGGTTCACCGTGCCATCGGAGGGCACGGCTACGTCCACTTGGAATATAGTATGATCGGCCAATAAGCCATCGGGTGGTTACATGTCAAGGGTGACAAGTATCCAATTATCTCATATCTAAGGGGGGAGCCTTCTATTTATAAGGAAGGAAGGCTCCCTCCTTTACAATGTTTCCAATGTGGGATGCAAACCCACTTTTCCTACTCACGAAGCTATTACAAGAGCCCGATGGCACGGCTTCCGAGTACGGTTTCGGTGATGTGGAACAATGGAGATGTAGTCGGGGTGCTGGTCTACCTGATGGATGCCGGAAGTAGGACCTATGGAGCCGGTTGCACGGTCCACGAGATCGCCGAATATGCTTGGCGGTGCACCATATATGTCCCCAACAAGTCCCCCAAGTTCCCGAGTAAGAGTGCAATCTTATTTGGGTAATTAATCATCATGTGCCGCCAAGCGTAGGTAGTGACCGAGTCACCCCTACTACCACCAGTCCCCCAAGTCTCTAAGTGAGATTGGACTCTTACCGGGTGTTCGAATGCCGAGTCCCACCCCTCCGCTCGAGTGTTACTGATGTGTTCCCAGTAATAGTCCCCCAAGTCCGTGTTGGAGATTTGACTTGGCCGGGAGTGATGTTTCCTTGCTAGTGACCTCCGTGTTTAGTCTTGCTTGGGGGTGTACTGAGGTGCCGGGTTCTGATCCGCACTGTCTGTGCCGGGCTCTGATCCGCACTGTCTGTGTAATATTTCCCGGAGGCAAGCTGATTGGATCATCGGGTTTCGGAACAGCGGTGGGTGCCCAGGGAGGATCCGAGTTTGACCGGTCCTGACTCGTTGAAGCTTGATCGGGCAGAGCCGCTGCTGAACAGAGCTGGGCCTGTTGAATCTAGGGTGACCCGCTGGCTGAGGTGATTGCTGAACAAGACCGGGCCTGCTGAATCTGGGGTGACCCGCTGGCCGAGGTGATTGCTGGACAGGACCGGGCTTGCTGAATCTGGGGTGACCCGCTGGTTGAGGTTATTGCTGAACAGGACCGGGCCTGCTGAATCTGGGGAGACCCGCTGGCCGAGGTGATTGCTGGACAGGACCGGGCCTGTTGAATCTGGGGTGACCCGCTGGCCGAGATGATTGCTGGACAGGACCGGGCCTGCTGAATCTGGGGTGACCCGCTAGCTGAGGTGATTGCTGAACAAGACCGGACCGGAGGGTGAGCTGATAGACTGAGCGGCCGAGCTCACGAGGCCGGAGGTGAGGTGCTAGAGTGAGCTGTGGTGCAGGGGTCGACTCGCTGACCTTGATTGGGCTCATACTGTCGGTTGGGATAACTCGGTTGGTGCAACCGGTTATGCCCTAGGAAAGTGAGCGGTAAGCTGGTACCGGCTCGATGGATGGAATGCGCAACCGTTAGTTGGAATATGCTCTACCGTTGGAATGCACTTGGATTACTTTTGGAATACCTTTCACCGATGGAATGCCTGTTACCGTTGGAATGCCTTTTAATGCCTGTTACCGTTGGAATGCCTTTGGAATACCGTTGGAATACCTTTCACCGATGGAATGCCTGTTACAGTTGGAATGTCTTTGGAATACCGTTAGAATTCCTTTTACCGATGGAATACCTGTTACCATTGGAATGCCTTTGGAATACCGTTGGAATGCCTTTTACCGATGGAATGCCTGTAACCGTTGGAATGCCTTTGGAATACCGTTGGAATGCCTTTTACCGATGGAATGCTTGTTACCGTTGGCGTGCAATACCGAAATGCGGTATATATATCGCTTCCAATAAGTCCCTCAACTCGAAAAGGGACTCGGCCGGGAGTTTGAGTATTCCCGTTTGTTCGTGGTGGTGTATTGCGGCCATGTTATAGCACCGGTCAACATCCGCTGATTCATCCTAGCCTGTGTTGGAATAAGTGTGCAGGGTTACGAGCCTGCGGGCAGACCTGTTAGGTACAAGCCAACAGATCTACCGGTGGGGTGTTGCGGCCATGATCTTGCACCGGTCAACACTCGCTAAAACTTCTCAGTCTGAACGTTACAGGCGTGAGGGTGAGGTGCAGAGTTACAAGCCTGCGGGGAGATTTGTTCTGTGTTAGAGAAACAATCTGCCCGGTGGGGTGGCGTAGAGATAACAAGTCTCTCATGGATCCCCAATTTTTTCACAGCTTAGTGTGATGCAGGGTTTCTAGCCTGCTGGAAGAGTTTGCATGTGTTAGAGGAAAAATCTTCCGGGTTTATAAAGCCCATGTGTTTGAAGCCTTAAGTTGTTGCTGGCTTGTCCGTGCCCGTAGCCGCGAAGGTGGTGATTAAACTAATGGAGTGCCTTGGAGCCGGTTGAATGCTAAATAATCGGTGGAATGCCTGTGGATCGGTGGGATGGTTCGTAACCGGTGGAATGCCTGTGAACCCGTGGAATGCCTGTGAACCGGTTTATAAAGCCCAATGGTACCGAAAGCCCAGAGGCTTGTCCGTAGGAATATGTCGATTTTTCAACCGGTTTATTCCGTAGGAATGTACGCGGGAACTTCGTGCCGGACTGACCGGTGGAGATCTGCAGGCGCTGGACTAAAATGGAATGTGTGCACTGAAATACGATTCATACTGATATGCGTGCACTGTAGTGCGATGCATTGTAATGCGATGCATACTGACATGCAATGCATTGTAATGTCATGCACTGAAATGCGTGCACCGTAGTGTGATGCATTGTAATGCGATGCATACTGATATGCGATACATTGTAATGCCATGCACTGAAATGCGTGCACCGTAGTGCGATGCATACTGGCATGCAATGCATTGTTATGTCATGCACTGAAATGCGTGCACCATAGTGTGATGCATTGTAATGCGATGCATACTGATATGCGATGTATTGTAATGCCATGCACTAAAATGCGTGCACCGAAGTGCGATACATTGTAATGCGATGCATACTGATATGATCGTGCAATGCTGAAATGATTGACCAATGCATAATGATATGATCGTGTAGTATGTTGTTTATGCAAAGACCCTGTTGTTATGCACCAGTAAGCTATAATTGTACCGTTCTAGCAGGTAATTATGCGCATATGTATCGTATGTTCCCAAACATGTTATGCACAGGTGAAACATGTGTTGAGTGGTGAAAAGAGTACTTATCTTTGGAGAAAGCAGCCGGGTGTTTGAATAGCCGGCGGGAATGGTTCCCGGGTTGCCCGGTGCTCGCCCAGGCACATAATGGGTGTAATGAGCAGATTGGTGGGCTGCTGACCCGTTGGGCCCGTGGACCGGGCGGTTCACCGGGCGGTTGACCTGCTGGGCTTTTTTTTTTCTATCTGGCTTTCCTTCCTCTGGTTTTTTCTTTTTCTTTCCTCTGGTCTCTCTTGCATCTACTCTCTGCTCTGCTTTCGTCTCCTTACCGGAGAGGAGAACGGCCGGAAAGGGGGGACCAGCGCGCGGCTAGGAGCCGAACCGGAGAGGGAGGGGGGGTTGTCTGTGCTGGAGAGGAGCCGCCGACACCCAGAGAAGAAAACCAGGCCTTGCCGGTGCCCACAAGTACAGAGAGAGAAAAGAAGAACCCGACGCGTGCAGTCCTCTAATAGGGTCACCTAGAGGTGATTTTGGGCAGCCGGTCACCGGGAGGTGACTTCGGGCCGCTGGAGGCTGCAGGTCACCGGAGGCACTACGAAGCTGGGAGTACCTGCTCCGCTGGCTCGCTTGGACCGGGCGGTTTTCTCTCTCGTTCTTGCTCTCTGATGGCCCGGCCGTTGCCCATAGCAAATTCCAAAGTTGGCTCCAAGTTTGATCTTCACCATGGTGCCAAGCTCGGGCTGGACCTAGTGACTAAACCGGGCGGTGGTCATGGTCCAGCGGGACGAGGGCCTTGAGGCCGCCATCTTGACATGCTGACCTTAACCGGGCTGTCCGTCGGACCGCAGGCGGCCTCGAATCCCCGCGCCCTAGAGTTAACCAGCCCTACCATGCCATCCTCCTTCGAGCACCACTGGAGGGACAGAAACGCAGTAGCCGGCTTTGAAGTTTATTCTACAGGTTTGACTGTCTTGACTGGGTATCTTTGACTTCTTGCTTGACCGGGCCGACCCGTTGGTCGCTTGGATTGGCTTGTTAACCCGGGCGAAAAACTGCTGGCCTATTAATTATCTGGACCTACTGTCCGGGCAGCCTGCTGGTTAGAACAACATAACCTTTTGTAACAATTCCCACAGACAGCGCCAATTGTTTCTGCTAAAATCCGGGAGGACTCATAGAAGCACAATAATAAAGCTATGAATAGACACGGGCAAGTATAGTGGTTCACAGTGCCATCGGAGGGCACGGCTACGTCCACTTGGAATATAGTATGATTGGCCAATAAGCCATCGGGTGGTTACATGCCAAGGGTGACAAGTATCCAATTATCTCATATCTAAGGGGGGAGCCTTCTATTTATAAGGAAGGAAGGCTCCCTCCTTTACAATGTTTCCAATGTGGGATGCAAACCCACTTTTCCTACTCACGAAGCTATTTCAGGAGCCCGGTGGCACGGTTTCTAGGTGCAGTTCCGGTGATGTGGAACAACGGAGATGTAGTCGGGGTGCTGGTCTACCCGATGGATGCCGGAAGTAGGATGTATGGCGCCGGTTGCACGGTTCACGAGGTCGCCGAATATGCTTGGCGGTGCACCATATATGTCCCCAACATATCTCAATGCCTAAGACAAAATATGCTTTCCCCAAATCTTTCATGTCAAATTTCTTTGACAGAAAGTTTTAGTGTCTTTAAGTAATTTAACATTACTGCTTGCCAAGAGAATATCATCTACATATAATATGAGAAAAATAAAATTATTTCCCACAGTCTTGAGACAAATGCATTCATCAACAATATTTTTTGTAAAAACAGTAAGAGATCAACCAATTCTAAGCACATTGATCTCAAGTATTATGGTGTGAGGAAAAGAGTCAAGGATGGTGAAGTCAAGATTTTGAACATTGCGACAGAAGAACAGTTAGCAGACTCTTTTACAAAACTATTACCAATTGAGACTTTTAAGAAGCATTGTGCTAGACTAGGTGTTCTTGAGAAGTTATATTCTAGAGTTTAGTGGGAGCATTCAAAATTTAGTTACAGATTTTCAATATTATGTTTTATTCTTGTATTTATGTTTTTTGGTTCTGTAAACTTGATTCTATTATCAAATGAAATTGAAGAATTCCATTTATACTATTTTCAGAGTTATATTAAGTTCAGTTTCTGATTTGGATTCTTACTCAATATATTGATTATATGTCTATCAATATATCACAAAGATTACATTCTTTATTCAACCCTTATTACTTAATTAGATAATGTTTAATCAATTGCTTATTACTCAAGACATAGAATTATTGTATAAGTTTAATTTATTCTTTCAGAGTATACATGCACGCCCCTCACTCGCGCCCTAGGTTATATAAAATCTCGGTAGTTCAACCATATAATTCGGCCACCAAGATGCATGTTGAAGAACATCACCAAATTGCTTCAGGACACACATATACTAGAATATGGGATGGCAAAAGAGGGAAGTGATCAATGAAAGCAATGGAAATGAAGAGTATATATAGTGGTGAAAAGAAGAATGAACTAGGCATGCGTTTGCAGGAAGAGATTTTGGGTGACTTGGCTCTTGGGTGTATGATGTGAAGAACGCATTCCTCAATGGAAACTTAGAAGAAGAAGTATACATGGACATACCACCAGGAGTCAAGGATAATTATTGTGATGCTGGCAAGGTTTGCAAACTGAAAAAGTCTCTATATGGTCTAAAGAAATCTCCTAGAGCATGGTTTGGAAAATTTTCCAAGTCAATGAAGGTGTTTGGTTACAGACAGAGCAACTCAGATCATACTTTGTTCATTAAGCGTAGTACGGGTAAGATTACTGCTCTGATAGTATATGTTGATGATATGATTGTCAGAGGAGATTATCCGAAACAGATGGATGTCCTACAGAAATATCTTTCGAAAGAGTTTGAGATGAAAGACCTTGGGCAATTGAAATACTTCCTTGGTATTGAAGTTGCAAGATCTAAAAAAGGAATTTCTTTATTCCAAGGTAAGTATGTACTCGATTTGTTAGATGAGACATGAATGCTTGATTGCAAACCAGCTGAGACACCGATTGAGATGAATCACAGCCTTGCCATCTATCAGAACTCTGAACAAGCCCTGTAACCCCTGGTGACGCTGCCCGACAACATACCCCTCCCAGGAAAGTCACTGATCGTGCCAACAAGCATGGCATGCATCCGTAACATCTCATTTTTGAACCGGTCGTAGACCAGGTGGCCGTTTAGACTCAAGTACCGAAGCTCCTCAATTACGGGTCTCAAATACACATCGAGACACTTTCCCGGATAACCTGGGCCTGGAATCAACAATGTGAGCATGTTATATTCCTTCTTCATGCACATCCACGGTGGAAAGTTGTACGGAATCAAAATAACTGGCCACACACTATACTGAAGCTCTTTCTTGCCAAAAGGGTTGAAACCGTCGGATGATAGCCCTAGCCAAACATTTCGAACCTCTGATGCAAATTCAGGAAACTCCAACACGTTCTTCTTCCAAGCCTCTCCGTCGGCGGGATGTCTAAGGGTGTCATCGTCAGGCACATTCCTCTCAGCCCACCATCTCATAGCTTCGGCCGTGAAAGCACACATGAACAACCGCTCAAGCCTATCAATCAGCGGGAAGTACCGAAGTATCTTCACAGCTTTCTTGTTCCCTTTAGGAGTGAACTTATACCGCTCTGTATTGCATACTGGGCAGTATTCAAGATCTGCAAGTCCTTCCCCGTAAAACAGAACGCAATCGTATCTGCATGCATGAATCTTGATGTAGGAAAGGCCGAGATCTTTAAGGATATGTCGTACCTTATGATGACTGGTAGGAAGCCGATGTCCGGGGGGCATCGCCCCACCCCATAGCCGAAGCCAATCATCAACCGATTTGACAGTGCCTTTGTTCTCCGTTTTGATCTTCATCACTCCCATGACAGATTCAAGGACAGTCTTACTGCATCCGGGGTACAACGGAGTCTGTCGCAATGCGATCAGGTTGTTGTACTTTTCCATACCACTTGTGTTGACCGGAGATCGGGGTAATGGCTGGAGTGGCTCAATATCAGGGAAACACTCCATCTCCGGAGGAGGGAGTTGCACATCTGGTGCTTCATCAAAGACACCGCTCTCACGAGGAAACATATCGTTGATCCAGTTCGTTGTTGGATCATTGGAGGAACTCCCTCTCTCGGCAAATTGTCCATGATCATGAGGACCCGCAAACTCTGGTTCACCGTGATAAATCCAATTACTGTATAGGACCCAAAATCCATATCTAGCCAAGTGTTGCTCCACTGTCTCTATGGAAAACCGGTGTCATGGGGTGGCACACTTGCACTTTTTACACGGACAATAATGAAGTGTAGTGTCTCCACAGTTAGCCATCACAAAATCCAGGAAACTCCTAACTCCATCATGATACGCCTGATCCCATCTTCCAAGGGTAATCCAACTCTTGTCCATCCTGTAAATTCAAGAAATAAATATAGCTATATATCTGTCGATATGTATATATGCACGTACTACGTATGTACGTACGTACGTACTAATTAATTAAAAAATTGATCATTACACACACATATATATACATGTACACATGCATCCCTAAATTAATTAAAACATCGTCAATCTCCCTAATTAATTAAACACAATATATTTTTCATATATACCAACAATATATTTTTAATTACAATTAAATTAATTAATTAATATATATATATATATATATACATTTTTTCATCAAATTCATCTAAAATCACCGATCTAAATCAACAATCAATCACTGATCTTCAACAAAACTTCAATTCTATCTAACCAACATATCAACCCATTAATAATCTCATCTCAACACACACACACACACACACACACATATATATATATATATATATATATATATCAAATTAATCACACATTTATTCTAATTAAACTCTAAATTAACACACCTCTGCATATAACCAACTAAATCAACACACACAGCAATATACGTACCTTTCAAGCTTATGGCCGAGGTTTTGGACGATTTCAGAGCGTTTTGGACGATTTCATCGACGAATGAGCTCCCTGCTGCAGAAGATCGATCTGATATAAGGGTTATAGCCGACGAATACCCTCCTCGTCGGCTATAACCAAAAACTTTTCGTCGGCTATATCTCTTATAGCCGACGAATACCCTCCTCGTCGGCTATAACCAAAAACGTTTCGTCGGCTATAGTTATAGCCGACGACTTGTCGGCAGTCGTCGGCTATAATATTATAGCGGACGATGTGGCCGACGAAGTACTATTTCGTCGGCCGTTTTTTCCCATATCGTCGGCTATGATGCCTTTTCTGGTAGTGCAAGGTGCATGCAAGTGTCTGTCCATGCAACTACAAATCGTTCTCTGTACTTATCCAACCAACTGCTCTTCACATAATCAAGTGCACTGGGATATGAACTGAATTTGGACTCTAATTCCTTGAGATTTCTCCAATACTCACCCTCAGTCGTAGAGCTAACAACAGTGTTCCAAGAACCATTAAATACTTCCCACCCTTCTTTTGTTGTAAATTTCTTCTTGCACTCTTTCATCACATTCTTATTAATATGCCACTTACACAAGAGATGTCGAGAATCAGGGAATAATTTGTAGATGCTATTCATTAGTGCCAGTTCTCGATCAGTCACAATTACTCCTGGAATATAGTTATCATACAAAAGTGTCTTCAATCTGCTCAAAGCCCATGTGTAATTGTCTTCAGTCTCTCTTGATATGTAAACAAATGCAACATTAAAGGTTTTCTCGGTAGATGTCACCCCAACAATCTCAAAAAGAGGGAAACAATATCTGTTTGTTTTGTATGTGCAATCCATGATAAGAACATGTGGAAATGTACGTAAAAGCTCAAGACAATAAGGATGACACCAAAATAAGTCAGTGATGATATTACCTTCGCTCCTGTGATGCTCAATATAATTTTGTTCCCTTAACTTATGTAACAAACATTGTATTTGTGATCTCCCAGCCATAACCTTTGTACGATATGCTGCTCTGACATTATATATTTTCTTCATAGTTGTTACGTTTTCTCTATTCCGTTTTTTTAGAGCAGTCATGATATCCTTGGGTTTCATTAAGCTAGTGGACATATCCACTAACATTGCATGTTCTTCCTTAGATAAACGTCCAGCATAGGAGTGACCATGAAGGGATTGAGCAGGAGGATGGTTATGTACACCACATATCACCTCCAATGTCCATTCACTCCCAAAATTATTGATACCCCTCAATGCAAATGGGCACCCACATCTCTTCGTACCGGTAGCCTTAGGACCCTTCTTTTTACTATCTCCATCACTTTGCTACTGCCTATTCTCACAATGAGCATTAGCCTTCAAAATACGCCTGTAATAACCACCACGCTCGCAACCAAGTTTTATTTTTGGTCTCTTTTTCTTATTCCCAATCATTCCTGAATCAGACCTTTGAATAATAATCACCATATTGTTCTTCTTTCCCACCGAACGAACCCACTCAGTTAGTGCATCTCTACTTTCGAAAACCTGCAAAAGAATTATGAAATGGCATGAAGCTGCAACTATTATGCTAACAAATAATAAGAAGCCATCGACACACACAAAACCACAGAGCTAACAAATTAAAAAAACAGTATAATGCAAGTGAAGTAATATAGTCACCAATTAGGTTGAATAAATCTATGGACAATCTTATGTCATTTGGGGCATAACATGTATCAGTTAGCAGTAAACAATTTTTTACTTCAACCTTGATTTGAACATGAATTAGAGTTCAAACGCCACCCCCGAATAATCAGTGAGTAACAAGAAACTAGATATTCTTGATTTGAACATGTCCTTTACTTCAACCTTTATATTTTTCAACCCCAACCTCAAACCTTACCACCGGTATCTCACTAATGAGTCTTTCTCATACATACACTTCACACGTCAAAACAAGATTTTAGTGGACCATCATTTGACTAACCACAACATTGTTTGACTAACCCGCGTGAGATAGTAATTGTTCAGTGCCCTTGTAGAAGCTTTTTCACAAGTCAAAAAGGCAACAAAACCAAAACCGCGTGAGATGGTACACAATATTAACATCTAGGGTTTCATTTTATGGCAATATGCTAGGGTTTATCATAGCTAGGGTTTCTCCATATTGACATCTTTCTACCTTATGAGACATGATAAAAACTGAATCTTTATCAGATCGTACACAATTGCAAGCTTTTGCTCCAACCCACTCTATATCATGCAATCTAACCTTGGGTGGTAGAAATTCTTACCACAAAGAAACTGAAATTGCCAAGGACACGACACAAAATTGACGAACAGTAAAAAAAAAAAATCCCTAAACATATAACAATAAATTTGAGTTAAGAATTACCTGGTCTGACATGAATTGATTTGTATAATCTTCCACGATTTGACTCTCTATTTGTGCATATTCACTTTCTTCCATGGAGAGTGAAAAGAAGAAAAGAAAATAAAAGAAAAGAAGAGAGTTTGCTTGTTGTTAAACGATTCTGCGCTCAACGTAATTGGATTGGTGGAGAAAGGAGGACGACGAACTTGGGACAAGAGAATTGGGGAAGTTTGCTTCTATTTCAATGGGTTGGGTCCGAGCATTGAAGCTATTGCCATGAAGTGATGAATATGTTTCAAAGGAGGCTGAAAGGCCTCAGTTTGGGACGTGGGATTTGTAGTAATTTGTTAGGATTCTTCATTGATGTAGGAGCATTATAATAAAGAAAAAGAGGTATACTTAGGTTTTCTTTGAAGTTAAAAAGTGAAATAGAGGTATACTAAGTAGTGGAGGTATACACAGCACTTTTAGAGGTATACACATATGAGTTGAAAAAGCAAAAAATTAATTTTTATTTATTTATCTATTTGTCCTTATCTGTCATTTCATATGAGTTGACAAAGTCAAAATAAAATAAAAAACTAATAGAGGTTTACACAGCACTTTTAGAGGTGCAAATAGAACCCCCCAAAATCAAAATAAATAAATAACCAATAAAAAAGAAAAAAAAACGGTTCTATTTGCACTTACAAAATTGTTTTGTACACCTCCACCAATTTTCTATTTTTGTTTGACTTTATCTATATTATTATTATTATTTAAAAAACAGGTTTTGTTAGCTAAAACTAAAAAAATGTACCTGAATAACCCTGAAATATAAAAATAACTTTGAGAACTAATTAAATCACAAGGGCAGTTGAGACTACTATTATTAAAAAAACAGGTTTTGTTAGCCAAAACCGAAAAGATGTACCAGAATAACCCTGAAATATAAAAAACTTTGAGAACTGATTAAATCACAAGGGCAGTTGAGACAATTACAAAATTTATTTTTATCAAGAAAAATACTATTATTAAAAGAACAGGCTTTGTTAGCTAAAACTAAAAAAATGTACCAGAATAACCCTGAAATATAAAAAAAACTTTTAGAACTGATTAAATCACAAGGGCAGTTGAAACAATTACAAAATTTATTTTTATAAAGAAAAATTAAAAATAAAATCCCCACAATCATATTTTCACTCCCACTACTGTATGTAATCTCTACAATAACTGTTTTTTGACATAATTTACTTTTCTTTTTATTTTTTAATAAAAAAATACTTTACACGTGTAGAGCATGTGAAGGAAAGCTAGTTATTTCTTATGAAATGACATAAGAACAAATAAATAAATAACAATAGAGAATAATTCGTTTTCTTCTTCTCTGCTTTTCTTATCTTCTTTTCACTTTTAAAATATATTCTTCTTTTTGTTTGGACCTAAATTGACATTTGTCCGAGATTGTGGATCAAGACCCACGAGGTTATTCATTAAAGAATAATCTGATATATATTTAATCATTTCCTTCTTAGAAAGGAGTTGGGGTTCCTTTGGGAATCCGAAAAGGAGGTGGTTTAAGGTAATTGAATCCTGATTGATCTCTAAATCTATTATGCTGCTTGATATGTAAGTATTAGAGTTTGGCATCCTCTATATAAAAAGCTCTTATACAACGTAGAAAGGGTTCACAATCATCTAACAAACATACAAACTTTTGCACATCGCAATTCTTGCAAAGTCTCCCCGGAGCATCTTACGCGCACTGACTCCACAAACCGCAAACAACCACCATCCAACCTCGCTGCAACCTTACGCCCGCCATCGGTCGCTGTATACTTGCACGGTTGTCGAAGTGTGCCTTGCATTAGTGTCGAGAGTTGCTAAGACCTATCGCTTCCAGCACCCGCACATCGTAGTCGCAACTTGCCATCATATGTATAGAGCCGCACCTTGCCGCCATACGTACAGAGTCGCACGCTCGCCTCGTGTCCGCGCTCACTGAAGCACCCAGTGTCAGTCGCTACGCCAGTAGCAAATCGAGTCGTTACTCCGGTAACAAAACGTACACCAATCTGCTATAGGTTGGAGGAGAACTATTCCTCACGATCTTAAATTATTGCTCTGTTTTGCATCACAGGATCGAAGTAAGATTACTCAATCTGCAATAGGTTGAAAGGAAATCCTAATATACTTTTGTTAGGTCTTGTTCGAGCCTCTTACGTCGGCCTTGTCAACGCCCGCATAACAGTCACTTGGTCAAGAAGTCAGGAATTGAGAGCAGACAGATACACTCGCCAGAGCACGCTCGCCAGAGGTCGTCCGCATCGAAGTTGTACCTAACTCAAAGGTACTGGCACGCTCGCACACATCACAACAAGACTGAAATTGACGTCCGCCACCCCACGTATTGACCGTTCGCCGGATACTAAATCCGCCACGAACATTTTGGCAGGCCCAGTGGGACCAGTGTCAAGATTGCGACATCTAATCCTTATCGACGATTCATGCCTCCTTGCAATAAACCAGAACACAGGTTGTTCACCTCGCACAACTCATCTGAGTGTAGAGGTTTAACAGAGACAGAAGTAGGCCTCAAGTTGGGAGGTGTGGTGGCTAACATTGAGGATCTTACGGAGGTCGTCAATGTTGGCAAATGGGTTTCTGAAGCTCCAGTAGTTGCTGGTAGCCAGAATGAACCTGCCAGCATTCTAAATAAGAACACGGCTGAAGCCTCAAAATCTTTAGAGATTTATGAGGAGGATAACAGTGCGGTCCTTGTCGTTCCATCTCCTGAAGATGTAATGGAATCTTTGAACATGATGTTAGCAAAGTCAGCAAGAACCGATGACGTTCTTCAAAGGATTGAAGCTAGTTTGAAAGAGCTGAGGACATGACAGATTGGGAATTCAACCGACATTAAGTGGTTGGCGAATCAGCAGGACAAAACCGCCAACCGGATGGTTTCTCATACTAAGGATTTCAATGAGAAAGTGAAGATACAACAGGAGCAGATGACCCAAACCTCGGCTGCTATTGAACAGTTATCACTATTGTTCAGACAGAGGTTAGAATCTGAAGTTTAGGAAACGGAGGAACTGACTCAGCCTGTGGTGGTCGGAAAAAGGCAAGGAAAGGGTTCTTCTAGCACGATACGACCTCCTATTCAACCTTGCACAACTCAGGGGTTTGATTTTTCTGAAGCTACAAAACGGAGAAGAGGAGGTGGAAAGCTTGTTAACCCTCCATCTGATGACGAAGAAACCGACGAGCCAGAAAAGGAGGAAGTCCAGGTTCTAACTCTAGATGCTGTGAATAAGCTGTTTGAAGAAAGGATGAGGGTTATGCATGGTTTGCCAGATACAAACCGAACTTATGCTATTCCGTTTCCCATAGAGGTGAATGCGCTTCCATGGCCGCAGAACTTTAAGCACATCTGATTCACCCAATTCTCTGGGGATTCCTCAGAAGATACTGAGACTCATATTACTCGCTTTAACAACGAGTGTGATCCCTATGCGAACAACTCCATACTCAAGCTGCGAGTATTTGGTACATCATTGACAGGGTCAGCATTGGCATGGTATAAGGATTTAGCGCCAGGTTCGGTTCCAGACTGGAGGACTATGGAAATCCTGTTTAACACTATGTTTGGGATTGTTGAGGCCAAGGTCACTGTGAAGGTATTGGCTAAAACAGAACAATAACCCGGCGAGTCAGCCATGGATTATCTAAAACGCTTCAAGCTGCAGATAACCAAATGCAAAGATAAGCTCCCAGAAGATACTATAGTGGACTTAACTATTGCAGGGTTAGAGGAGGAAGTCCAGGCTGGCTTTCAGCAGGTTTATGTTACTAATATGGCTGATCTGACCAATAGGTTGGCCGCTCAGCAACATTTGATTGATCGAATGAAGGAGAAGAGAGAAAGAAAGAAAGGCGTCCCTATGTCTTATTATCCTGGCTCTCTGAAACCTAAAACAGGTGTCCCTTCTGGCTCAAAGACGGTTGCCACTGTACAAGCTGAATCATCTCCAAACCTGACTTGGGTTGAGGAGGAAGATGAAGAAGGAGTCGCGGTTGTAGAAGTGGTTGGTCGCCAGCAACTACAATCAAAGAATTTGAGATTGACCAAGGAGCCAATCAAGATTATGACTTCGGTGCCGACTAAGTCGGCATTTGAGTCATATAGTTATAATGCACACAAGGCTCCAGAGATCTTACAGGAACTATTTAACCTAGGGCGGCTTAAACATGACAGAGGTTTTATTCCCAAGCCAGACTACATGGCGGGTAAGAAGTATTGCAGCTTCCATAACATGAATAACCACTACACTAAAGATTGTGTCAAGCTCAAGGGTTAGATCCAAACATGGATTAATGATAGGGTCATGAAGATAGAAGCTCCCAAGGAACCTACTTGGACAGAATCTAAGTCATTCCCCCATGTGAATACGATAGATTTTATTTCCAATCCATGTCAACAATTAGGGTCTGGCAAGGGCATTTCCAAGTTTGCACATTATACATATGATGCAAATAAGGCCCCAGAGATTTGGGAATTCTTGATCCAGGAAGGGATGATCAAGCCTGCTACCGCTCGCCCACCACAAAAGGAGACAACGCCGGGCGAATCCTACTGTGCCTTTCATCATTCTAACGGCCATCATACCTTCAGGTGCGTTGCGTTAATGGACCAAATTCAAGAATGGTTGAATGATGGAATTTTGAGGTTTGCTGAAGAAGCGGTGACTTCTATACCTGAGTTTTGGGTAAATGCCATCGACGAGAATAAGTCAGAAGCGAAACAGCAAACTGATAACAATGAGCATCAGCCAGAAAAGGAGGAGATGGTGCTGGTACCACGATCTAAGCTATGTCTTAACTGTAAAATAGGTTGTCACCTACTTATCACATATGAAGAGTTGCAGATTGCACTTAAGGAGGCAGAACATAAAGCCTTAGAGAAGGCCAAGCACACTCATCCAGTTCCTGAACGATTCAGGCCTGACGCTTACAAGCGAGCGAAATATCATCCTTATGAACGAGAAACTTATGCCAGCAAGTTGAGGTCTCGGCCAGATCCAGAACCTAGTGGGGTCAAGTTTGTACCGGTTTATGGTCCTTCTAGAGTATCAGATCCTGAGGTTACAACTAAGCCTTACGTTCCACCAGCATCAAGTTCAGAGCTTAAGACTGATAGGTGGTATCAACAGCAAAATGGTAAGGCTGTGGAGGTACTCCCTAATCCAACTAGGAATATGCAGAAGCGGTATGGCAAAGCAAAAAGAACCTTAGATGCTTTGGCCACATGGGAGTTGACCCCAGCAGAGCTTTCGGTCCCGATTAGACACATACGGGAGACCTATAGGCGGTACAGGGCCAAAACATATGTTGATACTCGCCAAGCACGAAATAGTCACGTTTCGCCGTCTCGCAGAAAAAGTGCTCACGAGAAACTATCGGAGCAGGATCAGGCAGTGGGTGCACCTAGGAAGTCACCCAGGAGGAAACTGGACTACTCCCTAGAAATAAATCATATCAGGTCCGTCGCATCCGACAAAGCAGATCCTCAACCTAGAGAGAATATCCTAAAGGTGGGAGGAAAGAAAAACGCCAATATCCTGAAGTGGAAACCTAAAGAGGCGAGTGTCACTCAAGCTACCAGGGTAACAGGGGTTCCTGAGGGGCAAGCAATTGCCGAGGAATCCAAGCTCGCGAAAGCAGAACCAACCAAGCCTATTATGATATTGGCTCAGTCAAAATCCTCGGGTATTCCTCCCGTCATGTCCTTGCCTCAGTACATAGCACAAAAGCTAGGTACTGACCCACCTTCGAGAAAAGCGGAGAGTGAGTCTAGATCCTAGCATTTGAACCTGATGGCGGACGAAGGTCTACCAGAAGCGGATGATGAGATGCAGGAAGATGATGAAGAGCCGATGGACGAGGATGATGCTATCGTAGATTGCAACATGATCTCATTAGATCCAGAGGTGTTGGATTGTCACATGACATTTATTTTATCTTCTGATTACTCTTTACCAACACCTATACCTACTTCTCAATTTATCCAAGAGGAGGGGAAGGACATGCTAGTATACTATATACAAGAACCTCACGATGAGGCAATGGCGAGCGTGGAAAGAGAAAGATCTCAATCCACCAATAAACCTCCAGAGGGGTTGGCTGAACTTTTAAAATTTAGTGTGGCGTTTCCAAAGCCTACATTTGCCATGTCTCAACACCTCAAACCTCTTTATGTATCAGCAGAGGTGGCAGGCCTCAAAGTCAACAAAATTCTCATCGACACAGGAGTCGCGGTGAGCGTTATCACACTTAGCACTATGGAGAAGCTCCAGATTCCTGAAGAGAAGATTATAGGTACCACTATGAATGTTAGAGGCTTCGTTGGTGCGGTGACCCCAACCAGTGGTATCTGAATGATCAAAGTGAAACTTGGGCCTTCTGATGCTTTTCACGGATTCATTGTCACGGAATCCGCCAGTGCCCATATAACATGATCTTGGAGAGAGAATGAATCCACAAGACACTTTCTGTCCCATCATCATTACATCAAGAAATGATCATGTGGGATCCAGTAACCGACATTCCGGTACTGGTCAAGGCGGATGACCGCCCCTACACAATAACAGCTTGTTCGCTTGAAGCAAACTACTATTATAGCTCTATTAAACCTCTCACGGTTGAGGGTGTTGACAACAAAGGACATCCAATTGGGGTGACCTCGATTGATCTCGCTCGGTGGGGTTTGACACAAGCCAAATCAGACGGTTCCAGGCCCACCTCTATCGACTTCTTATCAAATAATGTCAATGAGTGACAACCTCACAGTTGAGGAAACAGAAGCCCTTGCTTCTATGATGCAGCATTGTGCTGTTTTTAGAGAGGAGCAATTGGCTTGGAAGGCGGTCGCTCTAGTTGAGTGTATCGATGAAGATGAGACAATAACTATGGAAGAGGTGGAGGCTATACAACCGGCCCCAGCAGCATTAGATGATACTCCACCTAAAGTACACGATCCAGTGGAAAAAGTTAATCTCGGCGCCACTGAAGAACCTATGGAGGTTGGGATTAGTCAGTACTTAGAACCAGAATTGAGGCAGCAACTAATTGAGTTGCTGCAAGAATTTAAAGACTGCTTTGCCGAAAAGTATCAAGATATGCCAGGACTATCAAAAGAATTGGTCTGCCATCGGTTGCCTATCAAAGAAGGATTCAGACCAGTCAAGTAAGCGCAAAGGTGGATGAATGTTGAAACTGTCATGGCGGTTAAGAAGGAGGTTCAGAGCATGCTTGATGCAGACATTGTCAGGCCAGCACAATACTCACAATGGCTGGCGAACGTTGTCCCTGTCAAGAAAAAGAATGGCAAAATCAGATTCTGCGTGGATTATAGAGATCTCAATGCTGCTTCACCAAAGGATATTTACCCAATGCCTATTGCAGACATGTTGGTTGATACAGTGGCAGGACACGAGGTGTTGTCATTCATGGATGAGACGGCTGGATATCATCAAATTCCAATTTATGAGCCTGACATCCCCAAGACTGCTTTTCGCTGTCCTGGTTTTACAGGAGCTTTTGAGTATCTTAGTATGCCATTTGGTCTCACCAATGCAGGGGCAACCTATCAACGTGCTATGAATCTAATATCCTAGGGGGTATTTTGGAGGTTTACATTGATGATGTGGTGGTGAAATCAAAGCAGAAGAAGGACCACATTACTCACCTTCGAGATGTCTTCACCAGAATGAGAATGCACCAACTTAGAATGAATCCAGCTAAATGTGTATTTGGGGTTCGTGCAGGAGACTTCCTGGGGTTTGTGGTGCATGAACGGGGTATTGAGGTGTCTGGAGATAAGGCACAGGCTGTCTTGGAGGCTCCAACACCTAGGAATAAGAAGGAGCTTCAGAGCTTGCTAGGCAAGATTAATTTCCTCAGACAGTTCATATCCAACTCAGCTGGAAAGATTGCTCCGTTTTCATTTCTTTTGAAACTCAAAGACGGGGAGAACTTCACATGGGGACCTGAGCATCAAGTTGCATTCGATAAGATTAAGGAATGTCTGGCGAGCCCGGCAGTATTACGACCTCCTTTACCAGGGATCCCACTCAAATTATACATTTCTGCTTCCAGCAATTCTATTGCAGAGTTGTTAGCTCAGGATGAAACAACCAGTGAAGGAAAGAGAATCAAGTGTGCGGTTTATTACCTTAGCAGGACCTTGTTAGACGCAGAAACTCGGTACTCGCCAATAGAAAGGTTATGCTTAGCACTATATTTTGCCGGTATCAAACTTCGTCATTATATGCTTTCTTTCACCATCATTGTGGTAGCTCAGATTGACTTAGTAAAGTATATGCTTACTAAACCTATTATGAGAGGTAGGGTTGGCAAGTGGATCTTGGCCCTATCTGAATTTTCCTTACAATATGCACCTTTGAAGGCCATGACAGGACATGCGATTGCTGATTTCTTGCTCCATCACCCTCTTGAGGAAGAGATTCCCGAACAAAGTTGGTTTGTAGCTATGATCAGGACTCAACCTTGGATACTATACTTTGATGGCAGTAGTACTAACACCTTGGCAAGTGTAGGTATTTGTATCCAAGGCCCAACTGGGACCACACACTCATATTCTTTTCAATTAGAATGGAGTTGCACCAACAACCAAGCAGAATATGATGCGTTGATCATTGGTCTGGAGTTACTATTGGATATGGATGCTAAGGAGATTGAGGTCTATGGTGATTCTTTGTTGGTCATCAACCAGCTTTCTGGAGCTTACAAATGTCTTTCTTTCCACCTGGTACATTATTGGGAACGCGCATCAGAATTGCTTGAGCAATTTGCTGATGTGGTGCTTGATTATGTCCCTCGCGAGAAGAACTTTGCGGCTACTGAGTTGGCACAATTGGCAACAAGCATTAGCTTGGCTCATGGCGTCCAGGAAAGAATCTTGAAGGTGAAACGGAGAACTTTACCATCTTTTGCCGTTCGAAGACAGGAACGAGATGAGTGGTTGGTTGCTACAGTTGAGTCAATTGATACAGATAGGCGACAACCAATCATCCAATTTTACAAAACCCCTATGCACCATCCGAAAGAAGGATTAGGTACTTGGTCACTGACTATTTACTTAAGGGTGGCGAGTTACTTCGCAGAGGTGAATATGGCGTTGACCTTCGGTGTGTCTATGAGACAGAAGCCAAAAGGCTTATGCGAGAGGTACACATTGGCGTCTGTGGTTCGCATCAGAGTGGACCGAAGATGAGGTGGCTTATTCGTCGATACGGATATTATTGGTCATCTATTCTTAAAGATTGTATCAGTTTTGCACAAGGTTGCATTGATTGTCAAGTTCATGGGCCAGTTCAGAGAATTCCCAACATCCCTATGCAACCTATATATTATCAAGCCTTGGCCCGCCAGAGACTGGGCACTGGATTTTGTTGGAGAGATACACCCTAATTCTTCCCTCCAACATAAATATTTGTTAATTGGTACAGATTTCTTTACTAAATGGGTTGAAGCAGTGCCTGTCCGGAATTGTGACGCCGCAACAGTTATCCGCTTTGTATTTCAGAATATTATTTGCAGATATGGTATTCCTGAATGTCTAGTGGCGGACAGGGGGGCAACTTTTATGGCAGAGAAGACTCAAGAGTTTCTGCAGGGATATGATATTCAATTTCTCCATTCCTCCCCATATTATGCTCAATCCAATGGCCAGGCAGAGGCTAGCAACAAGGTGAGTATCTCTATTATCAAGCGCATGATGGAAGATAATCTAAGAAAATGACATGCTGAATTGGACAACACTCTGTGGGCATATCGCACATCCAAAAGAACTCCTACAGGGACTACACCATATGCTTTGATGTATGGCCATGATGCAGTCTTGCCTTTAGAGATTAATGTGCAATCTCTTCGAGTTCAAGAGCAACATCAGTTAATTGGTGATGATTATGTTCAAGCTATGTTCGAGGAGCATGAAGACCTTGATGATAGACGCTTAGAAGCTCTGGATAATATAATCATGGAAAAGAAGAGGGTCGCGCGAGCTTATGATAAACGGACTAAGGGCAAGTCTTATGGCGAAGGCGATTTAGTCTGGAAAGTAATACTTCCCTTTGGCGAGCGCGATACAGGTCGTGGTAAGTGGTCTCCCAAATGGGAGGGTCCCTTTGTCATTAACCGGATTATTGGCAAGGGCGCTTATCAACTCAGAGACATTGATGGAGAGGTCCACAAAAATCCCATTAATGGCCGCCATCTCAAGAAATATTTTCCTAGTGTCTGGGAATACGAGGAGCCGCTAGCCATGGTTGAGGCTGGGGGGCAATCTTTTTCTTAACTTTACTCGCTTTGGGGGGCAACCAGACTTAGTTTTCTTGGCTTCCCTTCTTTTCGCATTTCCGTACTCGCTTCAGCCAATGAAAATTGGGGGGCAACATAGGGCAATATCAGTGCACTTACGTCCGCCAGAGGCCAGAAGCCAGAAGTGACTCAACCCAAGAATTTTTGACTTTTGAAACTGAAAGAGTTTCATTAAGGTTTATTAATCTCGAATTCAACCCTTGGACCAATACCTGTGGTCCTACTCTTATTTTTGTATTTTTATTAATGCAATAAAGGTTAAATTCATTAAGGAATACAATATATATGTTTTTCTGAATTTAATTTCATTCAAAGACTTTGCGATCAAAGCTTTTACAAAGCATAAAAGTTACAATAAGAAGAGCTATTAACTAGCTCTGAAATCATGTCTATACTAAAGGAATTTGATCGATCACAAGGAAGGGTCGAATTTCTATTTTGATCTATGTTTCACAATTCCCCCGACAAAAAGGTGGACTTGAGACAGTTCCATCTCCTTGGCTTGTCGAGAAGGAATTTCCTTCCTTGGATCCCTCTGCTCGTCATCCGCCTTGCCTTCTGAACCCAACAGACACAACATTCTTCATCCTCCAGTTTTTCCAATTGACCCCACAAGGATGGGTCATTTCCTTGGTTGGCACAAGAACAGAAGGCATGGATCCTCCATCCGCCAGATCAGAGCAATCGATGTGTTACCATCTTTCCTGCCAGATCTTTCACGGAGGAGGGCCGCGAGGCTGACAGATGACGCCTAAGTCGATAGCCCAGTATTATACAAAAGGGGGACGTGAAGACTCTGGCCAAATGCTGACCAACCATCTTATATCACGACATCCAAAGGCATAATACCAGATTATGCGACTTAGGATTTTGCTAATACCAGATTACATGACTTAGAGGTGTTCATAAAAACATCTGCGTGTAGTTTGGAAGAAAAGATTGTGGAAGCCATAAGTGCTGTGAAGCAAACAGAGAGAAAAGAATAGAAGTCATGGCAAGACTAAAGGACTGAACAAGCTTAGGGGAGGGGTTCCTTTATATAATAGAATGCGTAAGCAATCCAACGGCTGGGGATGATTCAGGTTTACCACGCGAACTGCCGAAATTTATTGTGTAGTTATCTCATTCAACCGTTTGCATTGGGAGCGTTGAAGGGGTTTGAATACCGAATCCTTGAGAATTGACATTAGCAGTTATTGAGCATTGAATCGAAGCGTTGAGTTGTTGGTTAACAAAGCGTTTTTTTTTTTAAAAACCGGCCAGATAAGCATGAGTGGAGATGTGGGCCGAATTGTGTTCATTGGACCATAAAATTATGAGACAAATATTACAAACTCAAAGCCCAATTTACTTGGGGGGCATTGTCTTAAGTTCAATCAAGTTCATCTCTATTCTCCGTATCTTAGCCTGTAAGTGATCAATGTAGTCCATAAGATCCTCTTCTTCGGCTTGACTTCTTTGAGTTTCGTTGTGGAGGGAGGTTAGAAGCGTTCTTTGATCATTCGCCTGCTGAAGACATTCTGCTTGCCTTGCCCTGACACTAGCTATTTTCAAGTCAAAAATTTCCCTTTCTTTTTCCAGGCGAGTGATCTCGTCCTCCCATTCATTGCTTGCAGCAGATACAAGCGTAGAATATGCATTCATAGCACTGGTGAGGGCTGCGGTTGCATCTTGAGTCTTACCTTGCTGAGATGGAACCGTTCCTAATGTATCATGGAGAGATTTTAGAAGATCAGGAAGGCTCGCCAGGAGGTTCTTAAAGTCTGCTTGAACCATGGGCGGCAGGCGGTCAACATGATTTTGCAATGTTTGAACAAAAGAATGAAATTTGTGCTTTTGCCGCGTCTTTCAGATCCAAGCTTCCCAACTGTTGCACGAAGTTCCATGCTTCTCTCAGTTCAGGGGGATCTCTCTTGGGGGTTGGGAACTTTAAAATTGGATCCTCCCCTAGTGGAGGTAAGACCAATCCTGTCTTGAGAGGTTGAGGAGTTGAAACCTGGGTAGGAGATGCCTCAATCTGCACATCCTGGCTGGGCAAAGTTGTAGCTGGAATTTGCTCGCCAGAAGCCTCATCATTCCTAGTTGCAGCAGGAACTTCACTTACCTATACAAACATAATTGTGGTGAGGCTTGGTAAAGATATCATCAAAAATACAAAGAGCTCAAGGGATTTTAAGAGGTACCTCTGACACAGGAGAGGCATCTGTCAGATGTTCAGCTTGGGGTTGCTGTTGAGTTTCTGGAGATTTGGACAACCTGTTTGAGCTCTCTCCAACATTTGTATAGCTTCTAACAGGCGAGCGTGGGGCTGCACTTGGGTCCTCCAAGATGACTACCTCGGGAGACAAAGATGTTTCCTTCTCACCAACAACCGCTTGGGATACTGGGACGTTTTCTGGTTCTGTCCAAGTGAGGGCAGGATATTGCTCAGCATTCACCACAGCTTCAGGGACTTGTGTAACAACCGCCTCTTCAATCACTGGCTCTGCAGGGAGAGTTGGAGTGATCAGAGGGAGAATCTCGGTAGTAATCAAAGCAATCGCCAGGGGATTGATTAGAAGACTAGGAGTACCTGTATCAGCAGGAAGAAATCTTAGTGGTGGTGCATCAAGAACAGTGTTCTCACAAATCCGTTGAATCTCCTTTTCAATTTGTTTAGTCATTCGTTGGATTTCAGCAAAGTCAATCGGCTCTTCATCCCCAAGGGAAGATGAACTATGAGATGATTCGGATGACTCACCTGAAGATACTTCAATCACCGTGGCGGACGAGGTTGAAGTTGATCTCTTTTTCCTTACTAATCCCTGTGGGAGAAAATTTATCAACTGCATCAGACTTGCTATGTTAAAATCATCATATAAATCAACGGTGCAGTAATATATTAAAGTAAGTATAGATAACTTACTGGCTCGTGATCGTCAGGATTTGACTCTTCAGCCACGGTTAGAGGTTTTGCCTTCTTTTTAGCAGGCTTACTTGTAGAGGTCTGGGAGCTCTTCCTTTTTCCCTTGCTCTTGTTTGGTTTGTCAGGGGTCTGTGATAATGAAAATCAGTTAGTGGTCTTCATTTACAAATTAACATATAGATCCAGAAAGAGTAAAGACATACCTGCTCAGGGTCTATTTCTGGGTAGAGAGGACCTCCATCAAGCACCTTGGCATCTTCGGGGGTGAGGAACTGATGCTGATTGTCGAAGAGAGCCCTGAAGTAGTGAAGGGATTCTTTCTGAAAGAACCTTCCTCTAAGTTGTGCCCACCAAGCATGGTATTCTGTAGTAGCCTCACCAGAGATCTCCAGTTCAGGGCATTGTTCCAAGCTTGGAAATTTGGCGGGCCGCAAGGCAGACGTAAGATTGGCATCTTCATCAGCAGGGGTGTTTCTGCTTGGTCGCCAGCCAGAAAACATGTGTAGGCTTTAGACTGGGGGATAGGGCAAAAGTTGAGTCAATCCCAACTGTCTGGCGAACAACTGGGGGGCATATACGTCGACACCTTGCTCGCCTTTGTAAGAGGTGAAGAGGGGGAAGTCCGCCATGGATATACAGTGGAGGAACAGTCTTCGTCCTTCCTCACACTGCTTTGTAGAAGGAAGGAAGTCATCCTTCAAAGCCTTGGGGTGCCTCTTGTGTAGAAGCATCTGAGCCTCTGAGTAGAAGCCTTGAGCATCAGTATTAAAAATGATGTCAAAACACACTGCATAGCCTTGACTGTAATTAGGCTTACATCCAGCATAGGCAATCCCCGAGCATCTGTCTTCGCCAATCTTGACAGGCTCAGGAGGTGCCAACCCAGGAAAGTACATCTGTGACCAGATTTCTAAGATCCAAAGAGGTCCAGATACTTTGCAGCTTAGGGGTGTGGCGGATAGGGTGTGAAGACACCGATACAGATGAGCCAGTACTATTTGGCCAATGCCAATTTCCTTGCGAGCATACAAAACCTCAGCCATTCTGCTATAGATTTTGGTCATCATGTTGGCGGTTGAACATAATACGAACTTGTTCAGCCAGAAAACAAGAAAGGCTATCCCACCTATGTCATCCTTATAGTTTCAGAACTTGGCTATCCAGTTTTGCCAGCTCCGAGTAGGAGGCTCTGGAAGGGTGATTGAGGGCACATCCGCTTCAGAGTAATCATCCACACTGAAGGGTTTTCTGCCTAGGGGAAAACCTAGGCCAGCATGTATGTCTAGTAGGGTGATACTAGCTTGCCCAAATTTTAGATCAAAGGCATTGGCAGAAGGGTTCCAGAGACTAATCAGAGGCATGAGAGCACACCTGTTTCCTCCCTTTGGGTTGAGTGCGAAGCTGATGTGCTTCGTCAATCCCTACTGCTCGCCATCGACCTTCCTCATACCATTGTATCATTGCTGGAGTTGGCAACGGCCAGGAGGTGGATGCTATTGGGATTTCATAGTGATTGGAAGTCTGCCAATCCCCACATTTAACACCTTTTTCATGAAAGGCCACCGGAAAAGGTCACGAGCTATCAATAAATGGAAAGATAGAATCTTGGCGAAACTCTTGTTGGCGTGGTCCCAGCCCGGCACAGCCATAGTCGTCGGGTGGGGAGATGGAGGTTTGATAGGAGCTTCCTACTTAGATAATGGAGGAGGTGATTTTTTCTTTTCCTTGTACGGCGGAGGTGTATTGAATCTCGAAAGTCATGATCTTTTTGGTTAAAGAAGATGAGAAGATGGAGGTTGAGATGTGAATTGGTAATTCTTGATATGGGTTTTATGGAATCTGAAAGGGGTTCTCTGAATTTTGAAGAGGTAGGTTCGACAACGTTTGAGGGTTTCGGGAACAGTTCTCTGAGCTCAGTTTGGTAAAGTTGCGGTGTTAGAGGGAACGTCGCAGCGCTTCAGGTTTTTAAATGGGTTCGGATTGGGCTTTTCAACCTTTATCAATTTCACTAGGCTTTCAATTTCAAAGGCTGGGGGGCAATGTTTGGGCCTAAATTTACATTTGTCTGAGATTGTGGATCGAGGCCCACGAGGTTATTCATTACAGAATAATATGATATATATTTAATCCTTTCCTTTTTAGAAAGGAGTTGGGGTTCCTTTGGGAATCCGAAAAGGAGGTGTATTGAATCTCGAAAGTCATGATCTTTTTGGTTAAAGAAGATGAGAAGATGGAGGTTGAGATGTGAATTGGTAATTCTTGATATGGGTTTTATGGAATCTGAAAGGGGTTCTCTGAATTTTGAAGCGGTAGGTTCGCAACGTTTGAGGGTTTCGGGAACAGTTCTCTGAGCTCAGTTTGGTAAAGTTGCGGTGTTAGAGGGAACGTCGCAGCGCTTCAGATTTTTAAATGGGTTCGGATTGGGCTTTTCAATCTTTATCAATTTCACTAGGCTTTCAACTTCAAAGGCTGGGGGGCTATGTTTAAGCCTAAATTGACATTTATCTGAGATTGTGGATCGAGGCTGTTGACAGTAGCCACAGAGGGGCTACAACAGGCCCACAGACCCACAACCAGTGCACCCGAGACTGGCCTAGGGCCCGGAACCGGATCACCAGTACCCGGAGCCGGGGTCCAGCAGTCTACCTTGCGACCAGGGACCCGGGGACTGGGGGCGCCAGCCTGCCAAAGAGGTCACCAGAGCTGTCCTTTGGTGTACGAACAGAAGGAAACCAGTCCCACATCGAAGTGTGAGGCCAGACCTCACGCCCGGCCACCTATATAAGGGCCTCAACTACCCTCATTAATAGGTAACTGATCTTTCCTACTGCTTATCATACGTGCTTAAGTTATCTATTCATCCCAACTGTACTAACTTAGGCATCGGAGAGGAGAAGACCGGCCCGCCCGGTATTCCCCTTAGTAAGCAGGTTTGCAGGAGATCACACTTGGATTCATCTGTCTCTGCCAGGCCTACGGATTTTAGGTATGAACGATTGGCGCCGTCTGTGGGAAGAGATACGATAAAACCACGTAAGCATTACCAATGGCAGAAAGCTCTGAGGCAGGCCGGGAAAGAAATACCACCAAAGAGCAGCGTGTTGTGCCAGAACAAGCGCTCATCTCCACCCCGGTCAACGCGCGAGAGCAGCGCAGCGACCAGGACAACCAGGAAGGTGGGAGCTGTGGGAGGCCGGCCGGCACGCCGGGGCCATACCTTGATAGCTCGCGCGGGAAAGGCCCGGTGAAGGGCGACCAACCAGCGCACCGGGGCTTTTCGCTGACATTCTCGGACGATTCGAGCGACAAGGAGGAGAGCCCGCTCGGTGACAGTGACCGGGACACCACGTACAGCCCCGGCCGGCGCGATATAGCGGGGGCGATACAGGCAATGGCAGCGGAAGTCGGTCGCCTGCGCGAGGAGGGCGACCGGGATAGGGCAAGATCCAATGCCCGGTATGAGGAAATGGAGGCGGTGAATGCTGCCCTGGTAGCCGCCCTGGAGAGAGGACAGCAACGCGACGACGCTATGACTAGGGCACATGCACCTGCGCCAGGCCGATCTCAGCGGTTTGAAGCAGGACAGTCATCGGGCGGAAGGCCCCGCTCCTCCGAGCGAGCGGAGATCCCGGCCGGCACGGCCCCACCAAAGAGCGCGCCGACCTCCCGGCAACCACACGCTTCATTCGAGGATGAAGCCACGACCCCGACTGCACGGGCATTGCAGATACTCACCGACACTGTGTCGGATCTGAAGGCCCACGTGGAGGCCAACGAGAGAAGGGCGGCGCGGCTGATGGAAGGCGCGCGATTCAACTAGCGCATGGGCCCTTTCTCTGACCGGGTTCTGGAATCGGGGAGGTCTAGTAACCAGAAATCCCTAAAACTCACATACTCAGGATCCAACTGCCCGTACCAGCAGTATGCTGCAATATTTTCCAGGAAGCCCTGTCTGGAGAGGCACTCAGCTGGTTCTATGAGCTTCCGGCAAACTCCATCGAGGCGTTCGAGCAGCTGGCCGATCGGTTCGTAGGCCGCTTCATCCTCCGGGTCGAAGGAGCTCGGACATCGACCATCCTCTTCAACTGCATGCAGGCACCCAGCGAGGAGCTGAGGACCTTTGTCAACCGTTGGCAGACGGCGACGGCCGGGGTTCGGAACCTCGACAAGGGTATTGCCGAGATGGCGTTCAAACAAGGGCTCCGGCCAGAAAAATTTTCCTACGCCGTACGGGTAGAACACCCGCGGGGGTATGACGAGCTGATGGCAATGGCCATCAGGCATGCTCAGGCCGACCATGAAACGTACGGGCAGCACCTGCTGAAAAGAAAACGGGATGAGCAGTAGGAGGAGCACCCCCGGGAGGAGCACCCCCCTCCCGGCCAAGAAGACAAGGCCAGCCACCGGACCGAGAACCGAGGTGCCCGACCGAGCCGGCCCAGCAGATATTGGGGGCAACGGCAGCAGAGGCCCTATCATGACAAACCCCAGAACGAGCACAAACCGGCGCAGTACTGGCAAGAACGCCCCCTGGCAATCATGCCAGCAGAACGTCAAGAGGTCTTCACTACCCTAACCTCTTCATACGAAGACATCTTGCACGAGAACGGGAACATCATTCCCCCACCGCCCAGGAGAAAGTACCCAAAGGGGAAGCTTACCCCGGCACAAACGGGCAAGTACTGCTCCTATCACGATAAAGCTACTCATCAGACAAACAAGTGCTTCGCTCTCAAGACAGCGGTGGAGGGTTTGATTAGCAACGGCCAGCTCCAGCGGTATATAGGGGAAAGGAGAGCAGATCCCGACCGGGAGCCGGGCCAGGCCTGGTAGGCACGCCCAAACCTCCAAGCGGTTAGTTTGGCATATCATCGGTTCGGCTGCTATAACATCATGAGATGTATGCCAACTATTTTGAGAAAAAATTCCACCGGTTCCGCCAGTGCAAGTGTATTTATATCCAAGGAGTAATACAAACAAAAACCGTTCCGCCGGGTTTACAAAAAAAAAAGGGAGAGCAAAGCAAAAATCTCAAGGAGCCGCGCTTCCCACTTCAGTGGGCATTCCACCAGCTTCTCCAGATGAAGCCGCCGCACCTTCTTCAGGCCCGCCTACCCCTTCCGGTTGCTCCTCGCCTACCGACTGCTCATGGATATCCGACTGCTCATGGATATTCTCATCAGCTCCGGCCTTCGGCATTCGAGAGGTATCCAGGTACCCCTTCTCTTCCCACTCCACATAGGCGTTCGCGATACCCGATTCCCTGGCCTTCTCCAGGAACTCGAGGAACTGATCGCTCTCATTATACTTGAGGACAACCCGCTGGTAAAGCTCCGGGTCCTTTTCTCTAGACGCAGCGGCAGCGGCGGCGCGCGCAGCGGCAGCTCCCACCTGGAGCTCATCCACTTTTGCCTCCAGCTCGGCCCTCTCCTCTTTGGCCAGCTCCTTCTCCTCCTCAAGGCTTCGGACCCGCTCTTCCAGTTTGGCCACCTGCTTCTTGGCCCTCTCCTCCAGTCTGACCTTCTCCCGCTCCAGCCTGTACTTCTCTACTTCCAGACGCTCTCGGGCTTCTGTCAGAGCGGCCACCTGCCTCTTCAACCCCGGCAGCTCCTCGCTCGGATCCGGCTGGTACAAATTGTACAATAACTACACAACAACAGGGAGCCAATTAGACAAGCAGCAAAGGTAACGAGTTACGAGCAGTGCCATGGCACCGAGCAATTCTTACCCGGAGGACCGACTCCTTGCACTTTTGGCGGTTCTCTCCCGCCAAGGCTCCGGTGACCCCAGGCATGTCCAGGCCAAGGCCAGCCACATCTGCTGCCACCTTCCGGACGAAGGGATTCTCCAGACTCCCCCTCTGTTCCTCCGCAGGAGTGGGGCTACTCTGCTGACAGGCAGAGTTTGGAGCAGCGGCAGCCTTGTCTCCAGCGGAACTCGACGCACCACTGGTCACCTTGAGCCACTTCGCCAAGTTATCACCTGACGACCGGCCGGTCAGCGTCACCAGCGTGGAGGGAGGAACGTCCATGACCCTCCGCCTCTTCTCACTCTGGCCGTTCGGCGAAGAAGATTGTGCGCCTGACCGGGTGACCCTGGTGACTAGCGGGACTGATCCCGGCCGGTACGGAATCCGGTTCACCCCACCAGGAACCTTTGGTGGCCCCCCGGTGGTCTTGCCCTTTCCAGGTCCCGCCTTGGGCGCAGCAAGGTGACTCTTCACAAGCCTCAGAATATAGGCGTCGCCCTCAACGTCCATGGCCCTCGGTTCGGCATGAACGGTAAGCCGACCAGACTCCTCATCCACCGAGGTCCGCAAAACGGCCTCCCCTTTCTCCTTTAGACTTGAGAGAAGGTCTTCACCGTCCATGGATAAGGTATTGTCGGGTTTAATGACCGCCCGAGAAGATGCACCTACAGGACAAGCAAAACGTTAGTGTTTAAAACTCGGCCAGCAGAAACGCCACCGCTAAACCTTACTACGCACCAGGATCTCGCCCGAGACCGCAGTACTCCAACACCTCCCGCCGAATGAAGTTGTAAGAGCTTCGCTCGAGATCGTCCCAGCATCCGAGTATAGTCATAATACTTTCCCGCTCCAACTCGGATAGTTCGAACGATTGGTCGCCAAGGGGCTGGAAGGCACCAGGAACCCGGTACATTTTACTCCTCTTCCCCCCCCCCCCCCCCCCCCCCCCCCCCCCCCCCGCCATCACTACCTTTTTCCTCCAGCTATTGTCTATCCAGGAAGGCATGTGGGTGATGATAGGCTGGAACTGTCGGGCGCTAAAGGTCAGACAACCCCACGAGGTTATTCATTAAAGAATAATATGATATATATTTAATCATTTCCTTCTTAGAAAGGAGTTGGGGTTTCTTTGGGAATCCGAAAAGGAGGTGGTTTAAGGTAATTGAATCCTGATTGATCTCCAAATCTATTATGCTGCTTGATATGCAAGTATTAGGGTTTGACATCCTCTATATAAAGAGCTCTTATACAACGTAGAAAGGGTTCACAACCATCTAACAAACATACAAGCTTTTGCACATCGCAATTCTTGCAAAGTCTCCCCGGAGCATCTTACGCGCACTGACTCCACAAACCGCAAACAACCACCATCCAACCTCGCTGCAACCTTATGCCCGCCACCGGTCGCTATATACTTGCACGGTTGTCGAAGTGTGCCTTGCATTAGTGTCGAGAGTCGCTAAGACCTATCGCTTCCAGCACCCGCACATCGTAGTCGCAACTTACCACCATACGTACAGAGCCGCACCTTGCCGCCATACGTACAGAGTCGCATGCTCGCCCCGTGTCCGCGCTCAATGAAGCACCCAGTGTCAGTCGCTACGCCAATAGCAAATCGAGTCGTTACTCCGGTAACAAAACGTACACCAATCTTCTATAGGTTGGAGGAGAACTATTCCCCGCGATCTTGAATTATTGCTCTGCTTTGCATCACAGGATCGAAGTAAGATTACTTAATTTGCAATAGGTTGAAAGGAAATCCTAATATACTTTTGTTAGGTCTTGTTCGAGCCTCTTACGCCGGCCTTGTCAACGCCCGCGTAACAGTCGCTTGGTCAAGAAGTCAGAAATTGAGAGCAGAGAGATACACTCGCCAGAAGTACGCTCGCCAGAGGTCGTCCGCATCGAAGTTGTACCTAACTCAAAGGTACTGGCACGCTCGCACACTTCACAACAGGATTGAAATTGACGTCTGCCACCCCACGTGTTGACCGTTTGCCGGATACTAAATTCGCCACGAACACTTTCAATATCTCATGGTTAGATATAAATTCAGACCATGAGAAGTATTAAGAGTTATGTCTCATATCCTTTCGTTGTTTCAATTAATTTCTGGTAATGGAATATTTCTATATAAATATATATTATCATTAGGCACTACTTTGTAATAAAATGAAGCCGCAACCCCTCTCTAATTATTTTTGAGATTGACAATGCAATTGTTAATATGCAAATGATAGTATTAGTTACAGCTTTAGCATAATTTTCATATTTTGTGTGCTCTATATTCTCATCTTTGCACATGAGCGATCAAATTGTTGTCGTTCTGTTTCAATGTTACATAACCATTGAGCAGTAGTGTTTGACGCGAAATTGAGAACAAATGGCCTAAAGAAGAGTGGGCGTGATTTAACCAAATTGAATATGAGACTATTAGATTTTCGTTTGGTTAGTGAAGAGTCCATAGAACAACTATTGTGGAGATAGAGATAAGTTGAGATATTTTAGTAAACAAGAGGATGTGTGCTTAGGTTTTTTAAGAATCTAAAAAGTAAAACAGAGGTGTATTAAGCAATTGAGGTATACTCAGCAGTTTTGGAGGTGCAAGTAGAACACCTCAAAAAGAAAAAAGAGAATAGAACATTCGATAAGAAAAATGAAGAAAAAAAATAAAAAATTGACCAAAACAGAAAGACGTTAGCAAATAGAGTTTAGAGGCAAGTCTCCCTTTCATGAGTGAGGTTGTCAGTATAACAAATAGGAAGTGAAAGGTTGTTAATACAACTCACGAAAGATTAGTTTTAGCATTTCAAAAGTAGACATACGTTAAAAGAAAGAATAAATTATTTTGACAATAAAATAATAAAGAAGAAATAATAACTAAATAGTTTTATTTAGTTTTTAAAAAGAGTGTTAATCGATTAAATCTATTACATCATAACTTACGTCGATATTGAGTAATGTTTAGGCTACTCTAAAATAATATGAAGTAACATGACTATAAAATAATGTACTAAGAGCATGTTTAACAGACTGTCTATTATAACTCCTTAGTTATTTTAGAGAGCATATTTAGGCTTAGTTTGGTATTGCGTTTTGGGGCAAATAATCACTTATAATTATCATTATGAGTTGATTATGTGTTTGATAAGTTTTTTATAAGGTGCTTATTTATAAAATTTAGTTGAAAAAATCACGATTTTAAAAAGCAGGTCAGATGTTGTTTATTTATAACTCAGTTTTTCCACACGTATTAAAGGATGTTCCCAAAATTGCATATTTTGATTATTTTCCATTATAATTACTCAATGGTTTAATTGGTTATAATAGTATCTTATTCAAACACCAGCATAATGAAGAGCTAGTTAGGCCAGCCATGGGAAAAGAAGATTCTTCATACTTATGATATTTGATGTCATATCTCACCGCTTGGTTTAAATTAAACATTGTTTTCGTATGATTTTCGATACGGTACCGAAATGAGACCGACAAGTGTAGACCAACAAGCCGTATAGTTTGTAATAACAAAGTAGTAAATGAGACCAAGCAGCCAACAAAATGCAACGGATTGGGAAGTAATTTGGTAATTTTGTCTCGGCTGCTCCGTGGATGTAGTAGGCTTAGCCGAACCACGTTAATCTCTTTGTGTTCTTTATTTTCTTGCTATCTTTTATTTGTACTAACTACTGTGGTGAATTGTTTCCGATGTGCGTTTTGTAGTCTTCTATTACTTTGGAAATAATCTTAGTTCTAACAATAGCATTATTATCCAATCATGGACTCATGGTCATGGTTATATATATATATATATATATATATATATATATATATATATATATATATATATTACCACTTTTAAGTCTTACTGCCAACTGCGAGCCCCTTCCTGTTGATAAGGTTACATAGAAAGCATGTCCTACACTAGCTAGCTTGTATGCTTCTCAGCGAAATGGCAGAAGTTGCTAATTTGGTATCACCAAGAAATATTAAGCTTCCTTGTATAAACCCAGCAAACCCCAAATCCTCCAAAGTGGTGTATTCTCAGAGTTTCAGAATCAGAGCTTCTTCGAAAAGAAACGACTACTCTCTGGTAAACTACTGATCAACACTATCCTTATGTAGCTATTCCTAAACCGAAACTACTATCCATATTCTTTTCTTTCATCGTTTGTGATGTGCTTTCCTTTCTGTGCTGAGCAAACTAGCTAATTCTGCATTCTGGAATGTACATGTGTACTCAATACGTCCACGTTGCATATTTGTTCCAGTGTAAGATGGTCTATATACAACTGTTCTTGCCCGTTCTAAAGGACTTGCGGACATTTGCTGAAATGAAGGAGCCGTTGCAACAGCGCAAAGTCCGCAAGTCCACTTTAGAACCGGCTTGTCTACCTCATATATAGGTTGCATAGTCCGTTTATCAACACCCACAGTTTTCAGACGTGCACAGTTACCTAGCCATTGTTTTTCGCATTAATATATGCTTATGAACTTACGATATATTCTACTTGGGGACACAAACACAGATTAACAAAAAAAACAGCAGGCGCAGTGTGATCAGAATATCAACAGCAGATGGGAGATGGCATGGAAATTGGGGCTGTGATTACCTTCTGTCCCTCCAAGACCTGCGTTTGGGAGATTTGATCGAAGATGATGATGGAAATACGAAGGATGCACAAGTTTCAGTCAACCTCTCCGTCCACAAGGTCACTCCCATACTATGACCATACTTGATCTATTTGCAACTTGTACAAATTATTGACCAAAACTAGTATATGGTATACATTATTCTTCTTTTAATTCGAAGAACATGGTCAATCTAAAGAATCACAACCTATCTATATCAACAAAAGAAACAAAAGAGTTAAATCAAATCAAGAATGTTCAGAGTAAAACAATTAATTAAGTAGTTTGCAAGATATGTAGCATCTTCCGCCAATGCATGAAATCAGTTTGTCGAAATCGATCTACGTTTATGTTTCAAAGCATAGAAGTTTGCAAAATACCTACTAAGGCTAAGTAATCTTTTAGCAGTACTATAGTAATTAAGAGGATATGTTACTGAAGTTTTTGAAAATACAACATTTCCTCTAAAGCCTTCACTTTGTTAACAGTGTGTGATGCAACTCCCAACTGATTTACTCAATCTTTCTTATCTAATTCAACCAAAGACAGTTGAAGCGGGACATGGATAATAACTAATTTTCCCTTGTGTTCACCAGCATGCCAGTTTTGGCTTCTCTGTTGATGGAAGGATCTTAACATCATTCACCAGAAAATGTAGCAACTGCTCTTCTCCATACTGCAGAAAGGTACGTATTTGGTTTTGCATAGACCATCAGATATTTACATTTCCATAGAATTATCTAATTTGTAGTAATTCTTGTCATGATAGAGCATCAGGGTAGCAAAACTTCGGTAAAGGTCTGTAGTTTTCTAATCGTTGCAATTCTGAGTTATAGCGATGAATTTCCCTCAAACTTGACTGAAACTAGGATTTGACCCTAATCACCATTCTAGAACTGTTAACAATGCAGAACTAATCTTTTGTGACGGAACAGATTGACACACAGTTTAATGTGTGGGTTCTATCGTCAAGCAGAGATGACAGCACGATGCAATTGCCTGAAATCGGTGGCGACGATCCATCATTAAGTTTCTAAACTCATATCTCTTCATCTTCCACGCCAACCAAGATAGTATCTTAACACAGCTGCTTCAACAGGTGATCTATGTGAAGCCTGGAAATGAAGCTGAACTTGATTCACTGGTACAAGACTCGATACGGCTCGCCACCTCCATAAAAGTTAGTGCAAACAGAAATCACCCTACAATGGATACATGATAACATATTGCTTTACACTAAAAGGATTGATGAACAACTGAGAGATGTTGTACTTTGCAGGATACTTGTTCAGAGATGTGTGAAAAATCATATCCCACCGTGCAGTGTAAGTACTCTTTTTCGGTCTTCCATCAGAAATTTACAAAAAATAAAAAACAAAAATCTAAGCAAGGCTATTACCAATAAATTTCTGGTGCAGATATTGGTGGAGAAAGAAAGGCTTCTATTGATAAAAGATGGTCTAGACTCTTGGAGCTCAAGAATTTGCAATAACATCTGCATTTAGAGGTTATATAAGTGCACAGTTCGAAGAAAGGATGGATTATACACCTTACCTTACTAGAAATATACTCTACCCTCAGATTTATGCCATTGTACTAATTCAACTATATAGTCGAGAGAATAAAAGAATTGTATGCTAAATGCCTAAATAAGCATTATCTTCAGTAAAAGGTTTTATTTGGTCTCAGTCTTCAGTAAAAGGTTACTCGATTAGATATTACCAGAAAACATAGTTAGTGTCTGCCTATATAACGATGAAAATCACAAAACAGCAGGCCCACCGGCACGGCCTAATGGACAAACTAGCCTCATTGAAGGTCATTAAACACTGACAGAGAAACTCTAAAAAGAAGAAGTTTAGACGACCTGCAATCTGATACACAAGACCGAGTAACATAACCAAGAATTACATGGAAATGGAGCACATAATTTTGTGTATTCCATTATGTAGCTCTACATCTTACTCCTTCCCTAAAATTGGTATAGTCTTTTCTTCAGCTCCATAATTACTGCTGGAATCCTCGATACCTGCTCAGATCATCCTCATCAAATCAGCAGAGACAAAGAGACAAAGATTCAAGGTAATGAAACAAATCAGCATCTGCCTCCCAGGAAAGCGACTGCCATTTGGAAGAATTTAAAATCACCTTTCTAATAAGAAAACTTTCCTCCTGAGACTGAACCTCGAATCCGAACTCTGGACCTGACCCAAACACAGGACGCAGGTCCATATATCCTTTAGTTGGAGAGGTTATCCTACACAAAATAATGGCACAGAATAACATTTTAGTACAGTATAAATGTGGTTACACTACCAAACACTGAATTGGATGACTTCAGTCCAATCCCGTGTATTGTCCTACCTGCCAAATATGGAGTTTTGCAGTGTATGCACAATCCAGATCTCGTCATCTTGCACCGTTACAGATGGTAGAACCGAATCTCATAACTTGGATGTAAAGTTCAACTATCATTCTGGATTAAATTTACCAGCATTTGGTTGCATGCACTCCAGTCCTGCGGACCAAGCACACTCCAAACTATCAAACTCCATGGCCATTACATTCTAGCAAACCCAAAGCCTTTAGATCAAGGAATGAAAATGTAATGATAGAAAAGGAAAAAAAAAAAAAAGAGAGAGTAATTCAGAATCTCACCATGAAAATGCAGACCCTAAGCATGTAGAGAATCCAATGTCAGTTTACAGTCTTTAGACTTGGTGCAAACAAAGTGAAGTAAAACACATGGAAATTCCTGCAAGAGGTTCAAAAAAAAAGGTTGAATAATCAAGAGAATGACTACAACCATAACATAGATTACGCCCAAGTAAAAAAATAAACAAGATGACTGGCAGAGAGAAATATATCCAATTTAACATCATTATCAAACATTATGCCCCTTGCTACTGTTCAAAAGTTTCTAATACAGGAACAAAATTAACCTAAGTGTAAGAAAAAAAAAAAAAAACAAGATGGCTGGCAAAGAGAAATATCCAATTTTAACATCATGATGTGTGCAGCACATCTGCATTCCGAGTGGATAGCTTTCTGCTGCAAAAGTAAAAAACCAATGTAAAACCGTGTTATGATTTTGATGAAGAAAACACGAGTAGCTTACTCAATCCCACTACTCAGTTAGACAACGAAGAAAATTAATTTTTTGTTGAGCTTTTTTTGACCCAAGAGAATTCCAAACATTTTGATAATACTGCATTCTTTATAAGACAATATGCCAATGTTGTTCTACAACATGGACTATACAAGCATATTCCAGAATCTCAGGAGATATGGACCAACACCTTAATAATGAAGTGTGACTATTAGAATGGAAATGAGAATTCGAAAAAAAGAAGAAAAATAAAATTGAACAACTAGTGTTGACAAGCAAGTGAAAATTATATACTAGTTAAACCAAAATCCATTGAAAGAATAAGAAAAGACAATTTCCTGTCACAAGTTCAAAATGGGAAAAGAGTTGAGCAATAATTTAGAAGCATAACAAAATGCTAAATTACCTGGAGCGGCTGATATCCTTTCAGTGTTTCCAACATCTCCTTCAGACCTTCACCAGAAGCATTATCATGGTTCAACACCATACTTCACTGCAGTTTTTTAGTTAAGCAACAAGCTGATGTACTTAATATATAAAAAAAATAAAAATAAAAAAACAATAAAGCATATAGAGGATTACCATTACATCTTCATCATGCTACATATTTTCAAAGTGTAACTGGTCCATAACATCATCAACACCGATAGCAATTGTCAGGTTTGAAGTTCAATCAGCTCAAACCCTTTAGTTCAACAATATTCTGTTGCAAGCATAACTTGTACTTTAGGGCATAATTATCCAGACTCCAGAGCTTCAAAGAAAACAAATCATGAAAAGTTTCTCGTCAGCCAACTGGTAGTCTAACTAATATTTAAGATTAAAAAACATATACTGTTCTACATTTCATTATTTTCTATTTCTAACAAGACTCATTGAGAACATTTTTCAGTTTTGCAAGAAAAAGAACGATTTCAAGATAACACAATTTAAGACATGTCAAACATATTCTGATCTAGACTGACTAGATGAATGAAACATCCCAAATCTACTTACGTCTATACAAACTTATTTAACTGCTAAAACCTTTTAAATGTTGCATCAACAATCAGGTGAGTTAGAGACAAAAGTACAAGCAAACAAATTGTTGTTGTGAGAACCAAAAAAGAAGAAGTAAATATAAGCTCAGATTCAGATAGTCTACTAGCCCATTATGGTTCGATTCCACACGTTTGAAAAGGGAATTAACTTGCAAATAAATGTGGAGAAAGAGATTGCATAATAAACTAGGTCTACAAAGGACACACACACACACACACAAGTGTACCATTTACAACTTGCAAATAAATGGCATACAAAATAAATAAATAAACACAACACAGTGATAATTGATGTTTAATAGTCCAGCTTGAAAGGTTAAGAAAATCTTTAAAAGAAATGAGTAAATACCTTTTGGTGCATGCACAATACCTGGTGCCTCGTTTAAGGTAATGTAAGCACTACATAGGTCAGGATGGTTAGATTCTCAACTCTTGCCCATATTAGAAACTAGTTCCTTTACTAATTGACTAGCCTTTTGTAGCTCCCCTATCGAACAGAGTGAAGAAATTTCCTTATAGTAATTGTTGAAGTCATGAAACTGAGACCTCCTCCCTGTAGCATCATATGTTTTTGCCACCTTCTCTACTTTCTTCTGACCAGAACACTGAATGTCCAAATCTGCATTGATGGAAGTTACAGATTCTGAAGCAACTGTTTTCGGAGCCTCACTGTCACAAGGCTTCTGTAGTTTATGAGATTGATGATCAAATAATGAACTCCTGTAAGGGAAAAACATGGAGGCAATTTCATTAAGGACAGTCACTGCTTCTTGGATACTTCCTTGCTCGCACAGTGAAGCAAGAAAACTTTCCAATGACTCAGTTTCTAGCTCAACGTCAACTTTATTTATTAGCTCCAGAACAGACTGAGACCGAAGCATTTCTCTCAAGATACTTCTGGCTTCTTCCATTCTTCCCTTGGCACATAAACCTCTCGTTAAATATAAGAAACCCAAAAAATCAGGTGATGTACCGTTTCTTTGGAACTCGATGAAGAAATTTAGAGCCCCTTCCATATCACCTTTTTGGCAAAAGCCATTGATGACAATACTAACAGTGAATTCATCAGGCCTAAGGGATTTCCTGTCCAATTCACAAAGAAGCTTCAAGGCATCCTCCATATGTCCGATTTTGCAAAAACCATCAATAATAGAGTTATATACATGTGTATTTGGTTTAAATCCCTTTAAGACCATTCTTTCAAATAAATGCTTTGCATCAAGCAGAAACCCCTCTCTTCGTAGGGCATCAATCAATGTAGCATACGTGATTTCTGAGGGAACCAAATTAATTCTCTCTAACGAATCAAACAGCCGAAATGCATCAACAAGATGACCTTGGCGGCACAATCCATTTATAACTGAATTATAAGTGATAATATTCAGGGTGATTCCCTTTGTTTTAGCAAAACCACAGAGATCTAGTGCCTCACTGATATATCCTCCCTTGCAAAGGCCATCAACCATGAGCGAATAATCAAATGCATCCAGAATGGGTACACTATCTTCAGCCTCCAAGAAAAGCCGATACGCAACCAAAAGTTTACCCTTCTTGATAAGTGACTTGAAAAGAGAAACAGGCAAGGTAATGGTTGTAGGTCTGTCCTTCATCTTTTCTAAAAACCAGAGAGCATCATTGATATCCTTCAGGCACATGTAGTAAGCAAGAACCTGACTTACTATAGGTTCAACTAGTCCGTATTCTTTTAGGAAGATGTTTAGAAAAGGAAGAGTTAGCCACTCTTTTCCATCATTAATTAGCCCTTCCAAGATTGAATAGTAAGTTTTTTTCGTAGCAACTGACCCTTTCCTCCTCATCACTGCATACACTTCAAATGCAGACTCATGAAAGCCTCTCTTACACAAGAAATTGATCGCACCATTGCCGATAACATCATACATACCTGGCCTCAAACTTTCCACTCTATGTACCAAGTTTAGAACTCCAGTTGCACTTTTTTGTTTACAAGTTGCCTTCAAAAGAATTTTGCAGATACCTTCATCCAAAGTTAAGCTCTTCTGATCAAGTTCAACAAACACCTCCGTGGCCATATCTACCATGCCCTGCTTGCAGAGCCAATTTATAATACAATTATAACATGCAACTGAGGAAAGTGGTGTCTTTCTAAACTCGTCAAATATCTCTAGTGCCTCATCAATTCTACCAACTTTACAGTACCCATCAATCATTGTACAGTATGTAATGGAATTTGCAGTCAAACCCTTCTCTGACATTCCCTTGTACAGTATGTAAGCATCCTCAAATGCCCCCACCATGAATAGTGCTTTAACAAGTATATTACACATAACAACATCTATATACACTCCAGCTTCCTCCAATCTCCTCCTGGTTTCCAAAATCCCAGAAATATTTTCTTCCTCAATATACCCATGTAGCAATGTACTATATGTAATGGTATCTCCAGATACACTCTTTGAGATCTTCTCAGCCTCGGCAGTCCTCCCAAATTTGCATAATCCACTAATCACCGTATTATATGTAACAATGCTTGGGTTTATCCCCTTAGTTTCCATTTCATCTAGTAGACAAAAAACACCATCAAGATCCCCTCTCATGCAAAACCCATTAATTAAAGTTGCATACATAAATTCATCAACTTCAATTCCCAAATCTTCAACCGTCTTAAAAATAGCACATGCTTCCTCCAATTTTCCTTTCTTGCAAAATCCCAACATGATGGCAGTATAAGTGATCAAACTGGGTCCTAGCCCAACTTTCCTCATCTTGTTCAAAAAACCGCTTGTCTTTTCTACATCTCCAAGCTTCGAATATCCATCTATGAGTATAGTATAGCTAACTGTATCTGGTCTTATGCCTTTATCTACCATCTGTCTCTTCTTCCTAAACACCTCCATTAGCATCCCTTCCGAAATAAAACCACAAATCCAACTACTATAGAAAACAACATCGAATTCCAATCCTTCTTTCTCCATTTTACAAACTAAATCACAAACCTCACTAACTCTTCCTAATCTACAAAGAGCACCAACAAGTGCTGTATACACCACAATATTAGGCTGCAAAGCTCCAGCCTTTACTGCATTCTCAAAAAACCCAACAGCAATATCTGGCTTCCCAATCTTACAAAACCCAGAAATCACTGAACTACAAACAAAATTGTCAAATGGGTAACTGATTTTCTCATCTGTCATCAACTCCACAACTTCAATTGCCTTACTCATATCCCCAATAGAGCTAAATCTATAAATTAACGAGCAAAAAGTGAAAGAAGAAGGAAAGGTACCATATTTACTCAAGCAATCCCTTAATACCAACAAGGCCTTATCTGGGTCTTTCTGGTTGATACAGAGACCTTGAATGAGAGTGTCCCACATTCGATTCCTCGGAAAGTTTGAAGCTTTGGCCATCTGGGTCCTCATGAAATGCTCTGCTTCTTCATATTTGTGAAGCTTTAGGAGAGCCCATGTGAGAATTGAGCGAGTTTGGGAGTTGGGTTTGATTTGGTTGGACTCCAATTGAGAGAAGAAGTTGATGACTGTGTTGAATCTGCGAGAGTGTGAAAGAAAGAGAAGGAATTGGATGATGGAACTGAGAGTGGGAGTGAAGCCACGTTTGAGTAGAGTTTGAAGTTTTGGAAGATTATTAGGAGAAGAAGAAGATAATGAAGACAAGGATCGGCTGTGGAAGAGTGTAGAGGAAAGCTTAGGCATTGTTTGTGGGGTTTTTTTGAATTTGGGGAACGTTGTTCTTCAGAAGTTTAGATTCTAAAATTACAATGAAACCATATACTTGAGCTTGGAATACAGAGTATTTATAGTACAGTACTATATACTTCAAGGTTGGGCTGTTAAATGGTTCAAACGGTTCGGTTTTTACCCCGAACCGAAAACCGAACCGAAATTTTTAAACGGTTCGGTTCGGTTCGGTTTCTTTACTTTTTTTTGAAAACCGATTTGAACCGGTTCGGTTCGGTTCGGTTTTTTTTCGGTTTTTTTTTTCAGTTTTTTTGTTTTTTTGTATTTTTTTAGAAAAAAATAATCTGAACTTTTGAAAACTGTTTTCACTTTTAAAAGTGATCGAAAAGACGAAAATTCGTAACTACATTTTTTTTCCTTTACAAATTGTTTTTCAAATATAACTACTCAATACTTAATAATCACAAATCACATATTCAAAATTTTAAACCATAACAAATAGTCAAATACATACCGAATTAAAGTCCGAAAGTTATAAAGTCCGAAAGTTTACAACACAAATTTAAAGTTTCAACTTTCAAGTTTCAAATATAAAGTTATAAACCAAAGTTAAAAGTCTACAGTCCATTCGATAAAAAAAAAATTACAATCCAAATATCACAAACACTTCATTCTCAAGTTGTCCACTCTTCTCACTTTCATAAACCTACAACACCAATAAACATTGTTAAGAATCAAACTATAGTACATAACTACATACTAAATAAGCAAATATTTTCGTATGTAATAAAGAGAGATACTCAACAACATACCCAACAAGGCACCAACATCAAGCTTGATTGACACTTGTAGGAGGTCCCATATTTGATGAAGCCTCAGAAAGTTCCTTATGGATTTCTACGTAACAAAGTAACAACAAAAGACAGAGAAACAATTAAAATGCATAATAACAAAGCCAACTAATCAAATAAAAAAATAAACGATATTCAAGCCATTCGTACCTTCCATTACAGTATCACAAAACTCCATATCAAAACGTCAAAACGACATCGTTTTGGAAAATATGGCTCGGTTCGGTTTTTTCGGTTCGGTTCGGACCAGCAAACCGAAACCGAACCGAATGTATCTGGTTCGGTTCGGTTTTTTCTCTTTCGGTTCGGTTTTATTCGGTTTCGGTTTTTTTCGATTACTATTCGATTTCGATACGGATTTTTTTCGGTTTTCGGTTCGGAAGTCACAGCCCTACTTCAAGGTCTCATTGGATTGGGGCCCAAATACCAGATTTAGCTACCAAAGAAGAAGTGATGATCTCAGCCAAAGAAAATAAAATAAATGAAGTGATGATCCATATAATGGCGAATGCAGGGTATGCGTTCCTTTCCGCAGCGCCTCTAAAACAAAATGAGGGCTCTTGCTCTCTCTTCTTTTCGTCTAACCCGATGATTTAGTCGATTGTTTCCCTTGAATTATGACGGCGGTGTCCGTGGTCCTTGGTTGGCGCGCTCTCTGGAGCCGTGCATCTCTTCTGTTCAACCTCATGGTTGTTGTACCCTCATCTTGTTGTTTCGGCGATGGGGTTCACTACCCATGGCTCTTGGTTGCGATGATGATGGGCGGCGGACAAGTGGCCATGTGGATCCAAATCAGACGTGGGATCCGGGCTCCTGTAATTGGTGGCGTTTGAGATGTGCTTAGATCCAGTTCTCCTCCATGGTTCGATGTAAAAAGGAGATGGTGACTTTGGTTTCGCATCTTCTTTAGCGGCAGACTTTCTGGTGGCCATTCAAAATTAGGCTCTTTGGGCGCACAGTGGAGATCTCATTTACAAAGAGATTCAGCCCTCAGTCTTTCACCGGTGCGGAGGTGTGGTCGAACACTGCACAGATGCGGTGTTGGACGAGATTCCAGATTCTTAGGTGCACAAAGGGATTATTTGGGTGCCCAAGTCAATTTGGCCGTGCCTTTCGTCAAGATTGCTTTTGTTTTCTTGACTTTGGGTTCTGGCCAGATGTGGATTCGTATTTGGAACCTAGGTCGTGTTCAATTCATGAATCTGGATATGAGACAGTAGCTTTCAATGATCTGGTATCGGTTCTGGTTCTTAGGAGTTCGTTTGCTAATTTTTGAGTTTTTGACACCCTCGGTTACTCTCGAATTTCTAATGGATGGATCATCTCTTCTAGGTGATCACAATATCAGATACGATCATGGTTACAGTTACGATTACTTTTACACTGCTTTTATGACATATGCAGTGCAGCGATGTCGTACGACATCAAGTTACAGGGTTACATTTCAATCTAGATGCGTCTGTGCATCTTGTTATCTTTCATTATTTTATTTCAGATGTGTTTGTGCATCTTGTTATGTATTAGCGTTTCTCTTCGATGTGTTTGCATCGCGCTATGTATTTTTTAGATTCCATCTAATATAATTATGTCGTCTTTTCCCTAAATATATATATATATATATATATATATATATATAATAGCGAATGCTTTCCATAGTTCCATTATTTCATTTTGGTATTTGAGCAGGTATTCTGTTTTTTTTCTTCTTTAAATCGAAGTTGATAATATCAAATTTACAGCTGAGAAAATTGTCAGAACTTTAAGACACTTAAACAAGATATCGCCGTGTAGACACCGGTATAACCATTCATGCAAACTAAAATTCTAAGGGAAGGTCAAATTTAAGCGAGCCTATACAAAATGAAAGAACTTCGGGTTTTGATAAAAATCTATGTCCATCTAGCTCTTGACTTTTGTTGCTCAGCAACTGCGAGCAGCCAAAAACACTAGAAACGTCCCAAAAAACTCAGAGAATTCTTCTTAATATGGGCTAAACCTAGGAAAGAGAAAACTAAACAATATTAAGCTCTGACCCCTCATGATGAAGTTTACATCCAAAAAATTTGCGTTCTTCTTCTTGTCTGCCCCGCGCTTGTTCTCATGAGCAATCAACTCCACGGTTAATCAATTCCACAATCAACTCTAAGTTTGACTTAGGGTTTCCCACCGAAGATAAGAGGAGAGATCTCACATCAGAAAAGTGACAAATAAAATACAACTTATAAGTGGGTGGATAATACCCAATTGTACGAGACCTTTTGTGATTAAAACTCAATACCTTAAAGGTGGTTAAGTTGAGACAGTATCGGTACAATGGTGATACACGGGCCACGCTTGTCGCCGTTTAACATGGTATCAGAGAGGGTCCCTCTCCAATTGCTTCCCCAGCGTATGGGCTTTCCTCAAGCATAATGGGCCCAAAATTTCGGTTCATCAAAAACATACCAAGTGTCCGCAGTGGGTCTTGGACCGCATATACCAATTTTCGATGTGGAAATTAGACCAAATCCGCATATACCAATTTCTGATGTCGGAATTGGACCAAATGAATTACACGGGCAAACCTCCAAACAAAATTAGGTTGCACGTGAGGGGGAGTGTTGAAGAGGAGAGATCCCACATCAGAAAAGTGATAAATAAAATACAACTTATAAGTGGGTGGATAATACCCAATTGTACCGAGGCCTTTTGTGATTAAAACTCAACACCTTAAAGGTGGTTAAGTTGAGACAGTATCGGTACAATGGTGATCCACGGGCCACGTTTGTCGCCGTTTAACAGATAACAGGATCGTACCTGAGTCCAACTTCGCCTCACAGCCCAACCCCAATATGTAGCGACACCAGAGACGACTCACCTCTGAATCTCGGTGTCATAGCCAAATAGAAACTCAGCAACCCACTGTCCTCCACTCCCTGTCGGTGTCATAGAAACCTCACTGACACAACCAGACCTGCTAGCACCTTAGAGTGCTTATCACATACGCTGCCAACGGTGCTCGAAGAAACCACACGATGGAAAATCCATGGTGACCTCAAACTTAAGCTCCACCTACACTGAAACTGTTGGCGAGAAACCTAAACATCCTTCATGTCCATATCCACCTTTTCGCACATCATGGGTGCTTTAAACCCGCTGAGTTAACTCCTTTAGTAAGAATGCTCCTTGTCTAGCCCAAATGAACACATTCAAAGCAATACTGATATTAATCAACGTTTTGTTATTTCGCATAGTGATCTGTAATCCCTTCACAACCACTCATACCCTCAAGATATTCAACAATGACCCATCCAGAGCAGTAACGTCGTCATAGTCAAACATGACTTTATTGAAAAACCACGAATCACCATTCAAGACCCGAGGCTTCTCAACCCTATCCTTCAACAAGGATCTTCTCCTCCTCTTGCAGGATCAGAACAAGCTACTTCAAACTCCACATGAAGTAAATCGTCGTAACAAAGGATGGCACCACCACCACCTTCGTGGTCAATATTTTACCATGCACACAAATTAAAATTGAGTCGTGGATCACATACTCGCATCCCACAAAGCTCACAACGGCCTCATCTGATATTGCAAACGTACTTCAAACCTCCACCATCTCTAAGAATCTCGACTGATTGTTCGGTTAGGGAAGAAACCCTAGCAGAGCAAAAGTTGAATTTTTCCAGAGCATGTTATTCATGTAAAATTCACTAGCCTTAATGAACACATCCAACACCATGAATTTAGTGGTTTACTTCAGGGAAAATGACCATTTGCACAAAAATGGGGGAAAAAATTGGTCATTCCAATGTTTATAGCCCAGATCAATGAATCTTGTGAAGAATACAATTTTGTCCCTTAGCTTAATCCTTGACAACAACCACATCTTTTCTCCATCTAAATTTCTGAACTGATCTCTCTCTCTCTCTACGAAACCATACCCCTTCTCTCTCTATCCACGCCGGACGTACCACTCTCCGCCGCCGCCGTCTAATCACCTCGAACCCTACTCTGTTTTCCACAATGAGATCACCATCTCCTCTCTCCGCACCACTTTGGAGGACTCCGCCGAGACAACAAAGCACAACCACCCCATCAGCCCCCAAACATTGGTCTCAGACATGAAGAGCCTCTTCTCCATCATCAAAACCAGACGAGCTGTCGCCTTCGCTTAGGGCTTCATGTTCGCTTTTGTCGCCTTCACTATTTTCTTGGCCTTCAATCCAAACCCAAACTCTGGCGCTCCTTGGTTCACTAACATCTTCAGCACCACTACTACTACTTTTGGTAGTGGATCTCAGTTCTCTTCCTTCTTCTCTTCTTTCTTCTATCCCAATGCTTCTTCTACTTAATTCTTTTTCTCCATCCCAACAGTTTCAAAGCTCTGCTTATCCTCCAAAAACACAACCATATAGATCTAGTAACACCTCTATGGATAATCAACCCTCTAGCCAAACTCGGCCCATTGTAGATAGTGATACCCCACAAGTTCTGAGCCCAAATCAGACATCAAACTCCCCATCCTTAGTTTCCAAGAACAATTCAAGTGTGCCTGAACAAGCCCTTGTAAAAAACCAAACTCAAAGCACCCCAACTTCTAATAAGGCCACAGTTGTAGAGGCAAATCAGACCACAATTGCAACTCCGGCCAGTAACACCACAAGCTCATCTCCGAAATCGGGTTCCGATACGAAGAACGAGACTAAGAGTGTTGCTGAGAAGGCAGTGTTGGAGAGACAGGGGAATGGAACAAAAACTAGTGTGTCGGTGAAGCAGGGGAAGGAGGAGGATTTGATAAAGTCTTTGTTGAGTTGTGATTTGTACCTGTAAATAAAGTTTGCCATCAGGGGAGTTTTACAACAAAGTTGCATATTGGGGTTCAATAATCATCTTATTGAGGGTCAGTATTCATCTTACTGGGGGTCAGTAACCTGATTACTAAGAGTCAGTAACTTGATTACTGGAAATCTGGAATCTGTAAGTTGCTTATTGGGGGTTAGTAACCTGATTACTGGGGGTAAGTAATTTGATTACTGGGGGTCAGTAACCTGATTACTGGATATCTGAAATCTACAAATTGCTTACTGGGGTCAGTAACCTGATTACTGAGAGTCAGTAACTTGATTACTGGAAATCTGGAATCTGTAAGTTGCTTACTGGGGGTTAGTAACCTGATTACTGGGGGTAAGTAATTTGATTACTCGGAGTTAGTAACTTGATTACTGGAAATCTGGAATCTGTAAATTGCTTACTGGGGTCAGTAACCTGATTACTGAGGGTCAATAACTTGATTACTGGAAATCTGGAATCTGCAAATTACTTACTGGGGGTCAGTAACCTGAGTCCGATGATTGGAATCCGGCAACTAGAGAATATTAAATAAATATTCCGACAAAAAAATTGGGTGACCGGAATCCAGCGACCGTAGTCCAGTGACCGAAATCCGGCGACTGGCCATTGGACGCCGCCGGAGTTTGGTAACTTTCTGGCAAAATGTTCTCTATCTTTCACTTTCTTTTCATATGAGTGTATAAGGGGTGAGGGCAAAAAGGGAAGAAAAATTTTAAAATTGTACTAGGGTTGAAAAGATTTGTTGAAATGGGCAATATGAGTTGTTATTTTATGTTTAATAGGACAAGAAATTAGGGTGTTCATTGGAATGGGTAATGAGGGAGTCAAAATTGAACTAAATGGACATTATTCCTTTACTTTACCCATAGTAGTAATTTAATTTAAGTAATAAAAAAGACAAAACCGGACAATGTTTTCAAATGTTAGCAGGTTAATTAACTGTTTTCAAAGTGACATTTGCAAAATTGTTTTAATTTGGATAGAAAATATGGAGTATCATGACTTAAACTTGACATTCCTCATCAATAGCTCTTTTAAAGTAACTAATTACCTAGATTGCATCGAATTCGGTACGGGTACGTTTTGAAAGCGTCGGAATAAAATAATACAATATATATATATATATATATTATATAAAAAATAAATATTATGTTTTTAGGAGAACAAATCAGTTGTTCTACTTAATCTGTTGCTACTCCCATATAAAGCCAGAATGTTCGTCATACTTAAGAGAACAATTATGCAACTAGTTCATACTTACAGGGAACATATGGATAATGATATACCATGAAGTTTTGTTGTCTTTCATTAATCCTAACAACACACTCTATTCAAACAAAGAACAAAGTTTCAGAAAATCCATTATGGTAAAAGGTTAGCTGGTTCTGTAAGTGGGGGTGGTATCTGATGTATACACAAATTGTTTCCATATTTAGTGCATTAACCAATTCGATCAAAAATCTCAGAGGCCAACTGATGGTGAAGTTAATTAGATAAAGTTCAAGATACAAGTTCACAACATTATGAAAGACTCTCAAGGCATTTCAACAAACAGGTAGGGAGCATAAACTTCAGTTTGTCAAATGCAGACATATATAGTGCATCAAGAAAGAGAGAGAGGAAAGAAACAAAAAAAAAGAACTAAATTTAACTTGAATGAAGGATAAATTCAACCCAACAATTCAAAATTTCAAACATTTAAATAATTTCAGATTGGTCGTACAGTCTAAGTCGAGATAGAGGGAGGGAGGGAGGTCGATGTCGAGAAAGAATTGCAGCCGAGGATGAGAGAGAATTGCAGTCCAACGAAATTGAAGTGACAATCAAGAGGGAGAGTCTCCTTTGCGGAGGGAGGTCGAAATGAGTCCAATGACTCAACCAAACTATGGTTTACTCCTTCCTTCTTTGAAAAAGACTGAAAAAACTCCACGCTTCCTAAACTATAGCCAATGATACGCTTCCAATTGGGAAGCTTGTGCTTCCACAGCGCTTCCAAAACCTCCTTTTCTCAGAAGCGTGCTTTCGGACGCTTCCAAAAGCTTTCGACGCGCTTCCGCTTCTGAAACGCGAAACGTGAGTGAAGTGAAGCTTTCGTGCTTCCTATCTAATTACATGACTATGGCCCAGTTTGGGATTATTGTGCTGTGAGCAGAATTGCTTTTAAATTTGTTGTGAGTAGAATTGCTTTTGAATCTGCTGTGAGTAGAATCAGCTGAGGTGTTTGGTAAACTGTTTTTAAAAGTGCTGTGAGAACTAAAAAGCAATTTCGTGTGTTTGGTGAGTTATAAGTAAAAATTATTTTGGATGGGTATAATGACAAAAATAGGCATTGTTGTAAATTGATATTAAAATAAATAATTGTTTCTTTTGTATGTAATTATAAAGTTAATCCACAATATTACATAAGATTTCTTAACACCATAGTAAATGATTGATTATGATTTAATTAGATTAGTATATCATAATCTAAGAAAAAACAAATATTACCATTTGTTACAAATATAACTGATTCCTGCAAAATCATCTCTTACCCTGCTTCTCCAAAATTCACTTTTAAGATAATCAATTCTTCTAAAATCAGTTTTATGGGTTGTTACCAAACACTTAAGATTAAGCACATAATCACTTTTGACCCCAAAAGCAGCTTGGGAAACAATCCCAAACTGGGCCTATATTACTGTATATTCAAGTTTTACATAATTCTCTTCTTTCTACAATGTTTATGCGTCGTGGCCGAAAGTAGAATTTTTTTATAGTGACCCCATTTTGATCTAACATGATTTTAGAATAATAATTCTCGTCATAAGCCTGTAAACATTGATCATGTGAGCGACTAGGGCTTATACAATTATGAACCTTTAGAGCTAGTTCACTCGTTGGCACTACCAGATCCGAGTGAATAGCCGACGAAAAAAATTTCGTCGGCTATACCATCTGCCGACGAAATTTTCGTCGGCTATACTTCGTCGGAAAAACCCCGTCGGCTATACCAATTGTCGACGAAAAAAACAAATTCGTCGGCTATAGTAGAGTATGGCCGACGAACTTACCGACGAAACTATTTTTCGTCGGCCAAACCTGGGAGAAATTGCCGACGAATTTCGTCGGATATTTTCGAGTATGGCCGACGAAATTCATTAATTATAGCCGACGAATATTGGGTGTTAACAATAGCCGACGATTCTGTAAATTTTCGTCGGCTATTTTCTCGAAATATATTAATATTTAATAGGTATTAATTAGTTATAGCCGACGAAATAATGTAAATTTCGTCGGCTATATAACTTATAGCCGACGAAAATCGGTAAAATTCGTCGGCTATAGTTATTATAGCCGACGAAATAATGCCAAAATCGTCGGCTTTTCTTACATTTGGGAAAAAAAAAATTAAATTATTTTCTAAATTACCATTCCAAGCAACCTGCAAATCACAAAAACAGTCCATGCATTTGCACCAACAAAAAACACGTCTAAATACCTTTTTTATTAAATTCGTTCTAATATACATAAACCCTAAACCCTAATCATCACCTAAACTACTAAAGTCCACCAGGTCATCCCCAGCATCCTGCTCTCCATCAGGCTCGTCATCCTGCTGACCGAACTCGGGAGGTTGAGGCATTGGAGGTTCCGCTAACCGCTGAAACGGGGGCGGGGGTGGAAGGCCTTGTTGTTGTGCCGCGAACATCTCATACCACCAGGTTTGTTGGCCGTCGTAGTTGTGTTGCCGAATTCTGTCGCATTCGGCATGCCAACCGGCCATATCCAAATGATACTGCTGTGTTCTGAGGCGCAGCTCCAAATGATACTGCTGTGTGCTGCGGCGCAGCTCCTGTACTGTCTGGGACGAGGTCGCCAATTCTGCGGCCAATCGCTGCACTTCCCCCCTCATATGTTGGCTCTCCCCGCCTCCCTTCTTTTGACCTCCCTTAGTGGTCTTCAGAAGCCCTAGTCCAGAGCTTCCCAAACCCCGGCAGTAGTAGTTGTTTGACCGGTTTGGGAAGGCTGCGTCGAACATCCTCGCTGCCGTTTGGACACTGGACCGGTCGACATGGCGCATGGCTTCTTCTAGATCTGCCTCTGAAATGTTCGGTTGTGTCTCCCGAACTACTTGCTGGAACACCTCTTCTTTGGCCCGGTTGACCCTCTCCTAAGTGGACGGGAAAAAAAAAATTAATATTATAACAAATATATAATTAAGTAAAATTAATAATTAAAATTTTAAAATTGTAATGAACGACTTACGAGCTGTTCTGTCGCTTGTGGATAAGCGATCTTAAACGTCTCCACGTACGGGTTGCTATCAGGATGATCTCTAAGCGCCTCCTCCTGATATTGTGCAAACGGCCGTGAACCAGCATGATGGGGGGTTGTGTTCCGGCGACGGTTCTCAGAGTTTATCCGAGAACGTTGCTTCAAACAAATAATAAAATGTTAGAAAAATGCATCAAAAAATATTAGTGTAATAATTATAAAATAATTAAACTAATAATTAAAATTTTAACAAAATAAACATTTTTACTGAAGTTTAGTATTTACCTGCATAACTGGGTTGTTGAAGTCTACTGTCTTCAACCAACGCCACTCGTACTCCCTGAACATGAACTCCCTAGGAGTACCCATACGACCAAGGTTGTCGTATTCGTTATAGTGGGAACGCAGCTCGTTCTTCCACTCTTTGAACTTACGAAAAAAACAAAAGTGCATTAGAAATATTATTAATATCATAAAATATTAATAATTATAAGATAATTATAATATCATAAAAACAAACGTACCTCGAGTTCTGCTGGGTGTCCGCCCAATCCCGCCTGTGTTCGGCAATCTCGAAGAATGTCTGAAAAATAATATTTTATTAGTTTTACAATTGTAATAATACCGAAAATTATTAAATATTACGATAAATAAATTAAATTTTTTAAATTACTCACCGACGCGGCGTTGTTCACCTCCCTCTTTATCTCTTCGGGCACATCAGCCCACCGGGTCCACAACATAGGGACTCTGTCCCTAATCAGTGACCCCACGCAACCCGAGTAGTCGCGTTTTTTCTTCCCCTGAACCTCCTGATTAGGAGGTTCGTTGATCTGAATCCTCCCGCTGCGCTCAACAGTTCTCCTGAGCGTGTCAAAACATATGACACCTCTCGTATTCCTCCGTGAACTGCTAGCGGCTGTCCCTATCACAAAAACGACGATTGGTTAATAAAATTAAATATTAGTGCGTTAATTTTAATAAAACATTTAATTAATAAAATCAAATGTTACCTGAACTGGATGACTCGTCTGTCGACTTTCCTTTTCTCCTCGCCGAAATAAGGTGGGCAGGGTTCTCAAATGGCTGCTGCTGGTATGCCTCCGCAGCAGTCACGTACTGAGGCATATCAGGCCATATGGGCACACCCTGATAGTCGACCTCCGGTATCGCCGGAATGTTGTACGGGAGGAAGAGCTGGTTTGGGAGAGTAGGAGCCTCAGTCGAGTCAGCAGCAGACTGAGTCGGACTCGGCATCGGCTCCCGATGAACCTCAGACATACGAACCTGAGGAACGTCGGCAGCTATGTCCTCGTGAAATAGCTGCCGACTAAACCTCGGAGCCACAGAGGGACCGACATGCGGAAGTGAAGTGCTCGACGGCCGCCCCGCCTGGAGAAGGGTCTGGTGTCGAGAACTCACACTCCGTCGCGGCTGGGCTGCATCCACAGTCCTCTGCGGCTGGGATGAATCTACACTCCTCCGCGGCTGGCTGGTGGTCCTCTCAGGCTGGCTAGCGGTCCTCTCGGAGTCTGCGGAACCGGCAGAATTTCTAGAACCTCTAGATCTGCCGGCACTACGGCCTCCGAATAGGTTTCTTAATGCATCGGCCATCTAAAGCCCGAGACATTAATACATTAATTGATATTAAATTATATTATATTAAATAACAAATTCTAATTAATATAATAACCAATAATACTAACATATTTTAATATAACAATTTATATACTAACATATTAAATTATATTATATTAAATAACAAATTCTAATTAAATATAATTAAGCTATATATATAATTAAGCTAAATTATACAATTAAGTTATCAATTTATATAATTAAAAAACCAATTTATACGTATAAATTATACAATTACACCTAAATTATACAATTAAAATAAATTTGAAAACAATTACCTAAATTAACATAAATACCTAAAATTTATCTAAATTAACATAAATACCTAAAATTTACCTAAATTAACATAAATACCTAAATTATACATAAATTAACATAAATACCTAAATTATACCTAAATTAACATAAATACCTAAATTATATCTAAATTAACATAAATGAAAAAAAAAAAAACCACTTACAACGAAAATGCAGAGGAGGAGGAGGCCGGCCGGATTTGAGGAGGCTGGGCCGGAGGAGGGACACGCCGGATTGGAGGAGGAAGAGGAGGGAGGAGCGGGCTGCCGGCCGGCCGGATTGATTGGAGGAGGAAGAGGGAGGAGGGGGCTGCTGGATTGGAGGAGGAAGAGGGAGGAGGAGGCCGAGGCGAGCGCCGGAGGGAGGGTTGGAGGCGAACGGCGGAGTTTTGGAAAAATGCAGAAAATGGAGGCTAGGGTTCGGCTGCTGGAAACTTATACCCGATAGTATAGCCGACGAATTAAAAATATTTCGTCGGCTATACTTGAGAATAGCCGATGAAATTCTTCAATTCGTCGGCTATACTTTGAATTTCATCGGCTATAGTTTAGGCGCTCAGCAGCCGTCCGATCTCCCCCATCCAACGGCGGACAATGAAAAGGCGCGGATCACTAGAGTTTAGCCGACGAAATAGAATTTTCGACGGCTAAACTTTTGGTCAAACTGCGAAGTCAAACCTCTAAACGCTTTAAAACGGAAATTGGCCCGTCTAAATGACGTTTTTTGGCCTGATCTTCAACAGAAAATAGTTTAAGATCGATGAGACGCAACTAATCGTATAAAAATTTTCCTCAAAATATTTACCGACCATCATGCTACACATAGGAAAACGGAAGTAAAAAACAGCTAACCGCAACATTCGGCACACAGATTTTGTTGTCGGAATCTTCTCATTTTTCAACCGTAGACGTATTTCAATATTTCGGTCATATCTTATTTCACGACACATTTTCATTTGAAGGGTCTACGTATAGTAACTATTTGAAACTATACATTCACTTAAACACTTGGTAAACAAGTTAAGGAACATTAGTGCATATGTTCCGATTTTGAATCTAAAAGTTGGGAAAATCTATTCCAACCGTCAGATATCACCGTTAAGATTAAATACATGTATGAAAAAAAATCCAACTACATCTGACCACGTTAAAGGCTCGATCGGGACGGTCAAACTGCAAAGTCAAACCTCTAAACGTTTTAAAACGGAAATTGGCCCGTCTAAATGACGTTTTTTTGTCTGACCTTCAACAGAGAATAGTTTCAAATCGATGCGACGCAACTAATCATATAAAAATTATCCTCAAAATATTTACCGACCGTCATGCTACCCATAGGAACACGGAAGTAAAAAACAGCTAACCGCAACATTCGGCACACAGATTTTGTCGGAATCTTCTCATTTTTCAACCGTAGACGTATTTCAATATTTCGGTCATATCTTATTTCACGACACATTTTCATTTGAAGGGTCTACGTATAGTAACTATTTGAAACTATACATTCACTTAAACACTTGGTAAACAAGTTAAGGAACATTAGTGCATATGTTCCGATTTTGAATCTAAAAGTTGGGAAAATCTATTCCAACCGTCAGATATCACCGTTAAGATTAAATACATGTATGAAAAAAAATCCAACTACATCTGACCACGTTAAAGGCTCGATCGGGACGGTCAAACTGCAAAGTCAAACCTCTAAACGTTTTAAAACGGAAATTGGCCCATCTAAATGACGTTTTTTTGTCTGACCTTCAACAAAGAATAGTTTCAAATCGATGCGACGCAACTAATCATATAAAAATTATCCTCAAAATATTTACCGACCGTCATGCTACCCATAGGAACACGGAAGTAAAAAACAGCTAACCGCAACATTCGGTACACAGATTTTGTCGGAATCTTCTCATTTTTCAACCGTAGACGTTTTCCAATATTTCGGTCATATCTTATTTCACGACACATTTGCATTTGAAGGATGAAGCAATGGTTTGTCGATAGTGATAGAAAATGGAAGCTGCTCTTTTTTTTTTTTTTTTTTTTAATCATAGCCGACGAAATCAAACCTAGTACTCGTCAGCTATTCTTTTGTCGTTTTCGGTCAAAAATAAAATATTTATTTTTAAAAAAAGTTATGGCCGACGAAATAATGAATTTTTCGTCGGCCATTGTGAGAATAGCCGACAAAAAATTTAATTTTTCGTCGGCCATTATTGTAATGGCCGACGAAATAATACATTTTTCGTCGGCTATTCTCTGAAAAACAACCAAAAAAATCAGTGGTTTTACACCTCTCCTATTCCGATGTCCTGTTCACATATAACCAAAATTGAACATAAAAAACCAGAAACCTAACAGTCAACATATTTCAAATATTTTTTTAAGGGGTTTGGAACCCGGCCTAGCTGGGAGGCTCATCCCCACGCCCGTTCATTAGAAATGAGTTGATTACAAATGAAAGGATTACATCATTTAAATTATTTAATCCGTCGGATTGTAATCGGAATCATCGGATGAGTCTTCTTCGGTTTTTGAATTGCTCAATAGGGGTAATCTATGTCTTTCCTCACCACTAGAGTCCTCGTTAGTTTCTTCATTTGGATCAACATCAACAATCAGTGGCTCTTCACGTCGAATTCGCAACGGCGTGTCTAGGTGAATAAAAGAGGAGTCAGGAATACCGTTTGAGTTGGGCTCTTGATACGCGGTGCCCCTTCCTCGTTCTCTTCAGCCACTCCAAGTGTAGACGCCCGGTAAATGTTGCGATGGTGGATAGTGTTGACTACTTTCCACGGGTCACCCTTGGCGAGATCATCAAGATAAAACACTTGTTTCACCCATGTGGCTAAAACGAACGGGTCGTCCTCATACCATGATGTACTAGTGTTCACAGAAGTTATGCCGTATTGATCGGTTTTCATGCTCTGCGGCCGTGTGTCAAACCATCTACACTTGAAAAGATGCACTTTCATACCTTTCCCGTAATGCAGTTCCACAACTGAATGGAGAACACCGTAATAGTCAACTCCACCATCCCCACCATGTGCCATAACCCCTGAATTTTGTGTTTTCAGTCTGAGGTCTCTGTCTTCACATCGAAATAACACACCATTCACCTTGCACGTCGCATAAACTTTTGAATAGACCGGCCTCATCGCTAAAAGTCTGAGTTCGTGCGACCAATTTGGGTGATTATCATTTTGAATAAGGTCCATCTGCAACCATCAGAATCAACTATAAATATGAATAAATATACACAATAATATATGAACACGTATAGAATAGTGTTAAAGTTACATACCCAGCGGCCGAAATACTCTGCGAATGTCTGGTTGTGGTAATCGACATCACCTCGTACTTGTTCACAGTGTAGATGTATGTTCTTCCAAAACTGAACTTCTGGACAGTTGATTAGTACCCACCAATGTGCAATGGCTACCTCATAATCTTTCAACTTGTAGGAAACTGGCATGTTTCCACCGAGTACAACATCGTCGGAGAGTATGGAAAGATTGAACTGTGAAGGTACATCTTCCGGTATGCTTTCCTGTAACGCTCCTAAATACAGCTTCATGTAGGTGACGCACTCGTGCGCAATATATGCTTCAGCTATACATCCTTCAGGTGCGGATCTGTTTTGGACAAAACCACCGTATTGTCCAAGTTGCCTATAAATCAAGTTTTTAAAGTGTTATGATAATACATTAACACTATATCACATATATTGATGAGGAAATTAACATAAGGTGTAAAATACGTACCTTTCCATCTGATACATCCAAGTGAAGTGCACATGACCGGTAAGCAACAACTGCCGAGGAAGATGGATCATGAGGTGAGGCATGATGTCGAAAAAATTTGGAGGAAATATCATCTCAAATTTACACATGATATGAATGATGTCTTGTTGCATTTCCCGGAGGTCAGATTTTCTCACTTCCCGTATGCATACCTTCTGGAAAAATCTTGCCAACGCTACTAACGGCTCCACAACGTGACGGGGAAGGAACGGTCGAATGAAAACAGGGAAGAGACATTGTAGCAGGATATGATTGTCATGACTTTTCAACCCGTACAGATTGTTGAATTGTCTGTTCACACACTTGGCTATATTTCCAGCAAAGCCTGAAGGATACTTGGCCCGACTTATCCAATGGAAAATTTTTGGTTTATGCTCAGGCTTCACGGTGTAAGGAGCTTGAGGCATTTTTCTCTTCCCTTGTTTCAACCATAGTTGTTTTCTGATATTCATGTTTTGCAGATCAGTGCGAGCCTTAGGACCGTCTTTCGTCTTCCCCTCCAAGTTCAGCGTTGTGCCCACCACACTTTCAGAAACATTTTTTTCTATGTGCATAACGTCTAGGAAGTGACGGATCAACAACTCACACCAGTACGGGAGTTCCCACAATATGCTCTTATGTGTCCAGAATTTGTACTGCTCAGGTCTTTTAGGTATTTCCGCTACAATATCGGGATGATTGCTGAGGGGCCCAAAATCGTACTCATTAAGCACTGCTAAAATTTCTCTTCCCGTCCATCTTCTGGGAGGATCACCGTGTTCTTCGGTTCCATCAAATGCGGCGGACTCGTAACGCCAGTGGTGATCCGCCGGAAGGAACACACGATGACCCATTCGGCATATCTTGTTGCAATGAGGGGTGCTCCCATAATCGCTGAGGCACTCTGGACAAGCCTTGTATCCCCTAACAACGCTGCCCGACAACATCCCATAAGCAGAAAAATCACTAATGGTACCAATAACCATGGCATGCATCTGGAACGTCTCCTGCTTGTACTTGTCAAAAGTGGGATGACCAATGTCCCACAATACCTTAAGCTCTTCAATCAATGGTCTCATATACACATCGAGACATTTCCCTGGGTAACCAGGCCCCGGAATCAACAATGTCAACATATTATATTCCTTCTTCATGCACATCCACGGAGGAAGGTTGTAAGGTACCAAAACACCCGGCCATATACTGTATGAAAGACTCATGGTGCCGAAAGGGTTGAACCCGCCGGTTGAGAGCCCGAGCCTGACGTTTCTGACATCTGACGCAAAATGAGGAAACTCATTGTTTATATGCTTCCAAGCCGCTCCGTCAGAGATGTGTGTCATGATATCTGCGTCTCCCGCGTCCCGCTCACCGTGCCACCTCATAGCTTTTGCGGTGGTTTCTGACATGTACAACTGCTCAAGCCTATCTCTCAACTGAAAATACCGAAGCACTTTCACAGGTTTCCTATTGCCTGCTCCCGTCAACTTATATCGGTCAGACTGACATATCGGACATGCGTCAAGGCTAGTAAGGTCATTCCCTTCTGCATCTTTACCCCAGAAGAGAACGCAGTCAAATGCGCATGCATGGATCTTAATGTAGGAAAGCCCTAGATCTTTGAGGATACTTCGGACCTTACGGTGATTGGTAGGATTACGATGACCCTCCTCCAACAACGAAGAAGTGTACTGTAGATATTCATCCACTTGCCTGATGCTCGATTTTGCCTCGACTTTAATCCTCATTACCTCCATCACACTTTCAAAAACTGTCTTCTCAGAACTTGAAGACACAGGGGTCTGTTGCAATTCAATCAGTTTGTTGTACTTGTCAAAGGCAGCAGTGTTGACAACTTGTGGGAACAGCTGCACCGGGTCATGCATATATTGTTCCCCATGTACACCGCTTTCAAAAGGAAACACGTCGTTGACGAATGCCATTGTTGGATCGTTGGATGTACTACTACTGCCCGCCTCAAAATACTGCCCATGATCATGCGATCCATCTAATGATGGCTCACCGTGATATATCCAACGTGTGTACTTCGGCCAAAACCCATTACTCTTTAGGTGCTCCCATACTGTCCTAAACGGAAATCGACACATATCACTGCGACACTTACATTTCTTGCACGGGTAATAATGGTAATTCCCGTTTGCATTTTCCTCGACGAACTGCAAAAAATCCACAACTCCTGTAGTGTATCGTCGGTCATGCCTTGGAAGCGAAATCCAACTCTTATCTCGATCCATATATAGCCTGATAATAATATATATGTATAACTTTAATTAATAATAAATTAATTAACATATATATATATATATATATATATTACAATATATATTATTATCAACATCAACTCATATATATATATACTATTAATTAACAACCATTATTTAAGTTCATTACACTATCAACAACCATTAATTAACATATTTATATATATTTTAACACTAATTAAAATAACATTATTAAATTAAAACACATAATTATACTCTAACTGAAAATCAACTCAACTACAACTCAAAATCAACATATATACATACATTCTAACACTAAAACAACAACAAAACAAAAAATCACTTACTATATCAAAATCACTAAAACTCAAAATCAACTCAACTAAAACTCAAAATCAACATATATACACATATACGTACCTATATATAGCTCCACAATGTAAGAGAGGACGGATTTCAACAATACCCACAGATTTTTCACTCTTTCTCCCGTTTTTTTCCGTTTTTTTTTAAATGAGCAGCTTCTGTCCAGATCTGAAAATATAAAGACTTATAGCCGACGAAAATTCCAATTTCGTCGGCCAAACTTTCAAAAGTTTTCGTCGGCTATACTTTAAGAGAATAGCCGACGAAAGAAAAAATCGTCGGCCATTCTTGTGGAATAGCCGACGATTTTTTATTTTTACCGACGAGGAAAAAATCGTCGGCCATTCTTGGGAATAACCGACGAAAATACTCTGTCGTCGGCCGTTTTTTTTTTTCGTCGGCTATACTGTTTTTTCTGGTAGTGTGGGTTGAATTAGGAAGTGACCTGGGTCAAATAAGTGACCTGGGTCACTGCCACTGGTTAGCAGTTTCCACCCGTTTAGAATTTGACATGTGTCGCTATGTGGCAATAGTTGTTTATTGAATTTTATATTACATTTTTAAGTGTATTAAATATTAGGAAAAAAGACCAATTAGTCAAAAATATGGTTTTTTTTTTCCCAGTCCAATGTTTATATCTCAATTCAATGAATCTTGGCAAAATTACCTAACAACCCTATACTAAAACCACACACACACACACACACACATAGATATATATATATATATATATATATATAAGTTTCTGTCTGAATCTGTAGACTCACAGATACTGGTGGATCTTGGTGTGACTCCAACTTGCAAATCCTGCTAACTAGGGGAATATCGGGCGGGGCCGGTCTATTCCGCTCCGATGCCTAAGTCAGTATAGTTGGAATAAACTAATAACTTAAGCAGAAATGAGTAGTTGGAGTATTGATTACCTCTTAATGATGGCAGTTGGGACCTTTATATAGGCTGCCGGGTGTGAGGACTGGCATCACCCTTCGATGTGGGACTGACTCTCTTGTACACATATTATAGTATTGTTCCGGCCTCTGTTTGGGGAGCTGCCATCCCCGGTTCCCTGGCCCAGGGCGCAGGTAAGACCTGTCTGGGCACGGGTGCTGGTGTTCACGCTCTGGCCCTGGGCCCTGGGCCGGGTCCAGGAGTGCTGGTTGAGGGTTTGAGGGCCTGGGTAGCCTCTCTATGGCTACTGTCAACAATATATATATATATATATATATATATATATATATATATATATATATATATATATCTCTCTCTCTCTCTCTCTCTCTCTCTCTCTCTCTGTTTTCCTGCATCCTCTAACAAATCCTAACTCCCAAAAATTTCAATCTCCTAAACAAACCCTAATTTCTTCTCCAATCCGGCTCAATTGACCTCCAATTCGTCCGATTCCGGCCAAGTTCATGACTCTCGAAGCTTCTTCATCGTCGAGGTGTCTGCCGCGGTCGCGTTAGGGTAGCTCACAAGCCGTCGGACCCTCCGCCACCGCCGTCGTAGAGGAGGACGCGTGTTGCGATCGCAAGGGAGGTAGCTGGGGCTGCGGTGAGGCCGAGGACAAGGTCGGCATTGAAAAAGTTGGAGGAGGAGCTGCCGGAGCCAGGGCCGGAGAAGGAAAAGGAGTCGGTGATTGTGATTTCGGAGAAGGAAGAAGAAGAATAAGAAGATTGAGGTTTTTTTTTGGGTTGTGGGTTGGATTGAATTGCTGGAGGTCAGTAACATGTTTACTGGGATCTGTAAGTGCTTACTGGGGGTCAGTAACCTGATTACTGAGAGTCAGTAACATACTTAAAGTCAGAGTCAGTAATTTAATATTGGAAAAAAAAAAATCCGGCGAAAAAGTTTTGGTGACCAGAATCCGGTGACCGGAGTCCCGTGACTGGAATCCGGCTACCAGAGTCTGATGACTGGAATCCGGTGACCGGAGTCCGGCGACTGGAATCCGGCGCTGGCCATCAGCACGTAATAATTCAAAGGGGAATCTATTAGATAGGACAGAATGACAAAAAAGGAACACAGAATATTAAAATTGTACTAGTGTTGAAAAGATTTATTGAAATAGGCAATAAGAGTTGTTACCTTATGTTTAATAGGGGAAAAACTAGAGTGGTCATTAGAATGGGTAATGAGGGGGCCAAATTTGAACTAAATGGACATTTTCTCTAAATATTATGTTACGTTTTTAAGTGAAAACAATGATTTTCTATGTAAATAAATAATAATTACATAAACAATATGACATATTGAAACTAGAATTTTTATTTCATGACATTTAATTGACAGGCCAAGCCTAGATTAAAAAAATAAAATTACAATGATTCGAAATTTCCAAACAAGACACAAATTAATTATAAAACACACAATCTAGATATTCATGTTGCCTTGAACTTGCCATAGATGCTCTATGAGATCTTCTTGAAGTTTTACATGCTCGTATTGACATCTAATTGCATTGTGTCGCTCCATGAAACCTTTGAAATTATGACCATCTCTACCAACTGGATCAGAATTTTTACCGGTTGGTCTTTCTCAAACTTCGACTATCATGTTGTGTAAAATAATACAAGCCAACATGATGTATCAGAGGTCCGCTTTATCCCACCGGCGAGCAGCTCCTCTAATAATACCAAAGTGTGACTGCAAAATACCAAAGCACCTCTCCACATCTTTCCTATACCCCTCTTGAGCCTTTGAAAATGTAATATCCTTAGGTCGTGTGGGATGAGGAACTGTTTTCACGAAAATCGCCCACGTAGGATATATACCGTTGGTGACATAGTAGCCTAACTTGTGAGCTCTGTTATTCACTTAGAAGTTGATCTCAGGTGCTCGACCGGTAGTAAGCTCGTCAAACAACGAAGACTTTGCTAGGACATTACGGTCGTTGCATGATTTGGGCATTCCAAAGAAGGTGTCATATCCAAGTATCAAAAGATGCGACCGCTTCATGAATGATAGTGGGGATGCATTTTCTTCCACTATACTCACCAGCCCACCCGGCTGGACAATTCTTCCGCTGCCAGTGCATACAGTCGATGCTCTCAATCATCCCTAGAAAGCCTCTCCTTTCACCTTTGGCTAGAAGTCTTATAAGATCAGCCGGAGTAGGAGCCCGAAGATATTCTGTTGAGTATAGAGCAAAGATTCCTCTTATAAATCGTTGAAGGCACTCAATGGAGGTGGATATCGTCATTTGAAAGTACTCAGTGCATTGATCTGCCCCCGCACCTTATGCAAGCATCCGTAAAGAAGATGTCATGTTCTGCTCCGGAGTATGAGCCTGAAGGTATTCCGCTGAGTATAGAGCAACGATGCCTCTTGTAAATCGTTGAAGGCACTCAATGGAGGTGGATTTTTGTCATTCGACAATACTCAGTGCATTGATATGCCCCCGCACTGTATGCAAGCATCTGTAAAGAAGATGTCATCTTCTGCTCCGGAAGTAGACCAATTGTCTTGGTCGCATCTTTTTTTTTTTTTTTAAGCAAAATATCGATCATAGTTGCAAAGGTCACCACAAATACAGTTGAAGACACCGTGACTCATCCTATAGCGAACTCGGAATTCCTTATCATTAAAAATAGGACGCTCGATAAAGTAGTCTTGGAGCATACTTTGCCTCGGTCTTCCCTTTCTCTAGGTTGATTTGGAGCTCGGCTGGGATGAGAACCGCGGCATCGAGGTTGGTTTTCAGCTTCATGTTGAGCAACCGCTGCCATTACAATGGCGTTAGTTGCTAGATCATCCTCATCGTCTTCTTCTTGAGATTTACGGATTTTTTTCCACAAATTGTTCATTGTGTGGAAGAGGAATGAAAAGAAATGAGAGAAATATTGTTATGGAACTATGTAACACTAATTTTTTTTTTTTTTTTTTTTTTTTGTGGTGAAGAAGGTAAAATTTGTAGGGTATTTATAGGAAGTTTTGGTAATATTTAAATATTTTTTTTCTTCCCGATATTATTCTTTTCATTTATTCATTGCTACTTTTTCAAAAAATATCTATATACCGTTGCAAAGCTAACGGCTAGCAACAAAGTCGTTGAAGCCATTTTCAGTTGAACCCAGGGTCCAGATTTAAGGACCGTTGGAATGAAAATGTTCAAATTGGGCCACTAGAAGAGGACATGTGTCATTGGGCTCAGATTTGTTTCCGCTAGGTGACAAAGTGCTGAGATCACGCGCCAAGAAAGGTTGTGACTGGTTCGTCTCTCTGACGCGCCAGGCAAGTTGCGTGATTTTTCTCTCCCTCCATGTTGATGTTACCCACGTTGTGGGCTCTTGCTGAGGTGGAGAAATCCCATTCTGTGTCAAATTTCCATCTAACCTGGGTCACTACTTTAACCCAGCATTTGGTCTGGGTTACTTGTGGGGGAACCCATTTTGATGGGTGGAAGGTGGGTTTTTGGAGCTGGGTCACTTTGCTAACATGGAATGTGACCTGGGTCAGATTTTTTCATGGGGTGGACTTGCTCTTATAGATAGTTGTTTTCCATTTCTAAAAAAAAAATCTAATTTTTTATTTATTTTGAAGAGAAATTTCATTACTACCGTACAAAGATAATTACCACGCATTGGAATGACCGTTTGTGGATACAACACCACAACACACAATCCTACCAAGATTTGTAGTTACATGTATCCATCATAATAACAACATCCATGATCTAAAAGAGCTTAAAACCTAACCAAACTATATGCCTGAAAAGAGCTACACTGGAAGAAATCCAATCGTGAGAGTAACGGTACAAACTTGCCACCAACAAGGCAACAATAGGCTGAACAAATTTACCTTCTTCAACACTTTGTCCAAAAACTGCCAGACCACAAGTAAAGGCAATCCACCCTCATGTTGACAACTAAAAAGCACTGAAATTAAAATTCATAGACCCTGCTAGAAGTATCACCATACAAATGGCACACCAGACCACCAATTTCTAACTTAATTTTGGAGGAAACATGAAAAATATTGGTGACGAAGACTTTTAAACCCAACCATGAATTAGTCATAATAGTTTGGACTACCATCTTTTAGGCACATAACTGACAGAAAAAGAGAGCGGCACCCTAACTCCTAGGGTTTGTTGATTTTGACATTGGCGGTTCTCAGGTGTAGACACGAGTCACACGACGGCTTGCGTGGTGTTGGGAGAAGCTTTGAAGGTTAGGTGGCGAGTTAGGTAGACGATCGTGCTATTAACGCATCTACCGAGAGAAAGTTCGTGGTTGCTGGCTGTAGACTGCGACGGTGTCAGGACTAGGTTATCTGCAAAACATCGAGGTGCTGGTCGGCGCTTGATGTAGGGGATAGTGGGATGGAAAAGAAGACCGTCGGATCTCATGACAGTGGAAATCTTCTAGAGGGGGTGTATTGTATTCAGATTTATGCAGACTTTTTTTAAATGATGGATTCATAAAGAGTTTTTAGATTTATACAAATTTTAAAATCTTCTAGATTTCCATAGATTTATATGAGAAATTTTGAAGGATTTGTGAAAACAAAAAAACACAACTTTTATGGACTCTCATAGATTTTGACAAACTTTTTATCATTAATAACTTCATCAGCATAAACATGTAACATAAATAAATAAACCAAAATTTAACATGGAATCTTTCCAAGTTAACTAGTTTTATATGTGTATCAAACTTTTAGACATGTATATTATCGAGAAGGAAGAAGTGTAAGGATATAGATAATAAAAATAAAAAAGATTACAAATCCACATAAATGACGAGATGAGGGAGGGAGAAAGAGAGAGAGAGGTTGGTCGATAAAAATTATGATTAGATTGAGTTTGTACCGGAAAGTTAGTTGATAGAGTTATGTATGAAATGCGTGGTTTTTCTGATATATGCGGCCATGAGGAACATAATTGGGGTCATCGTCATGTACTTGTGTGATACTCTTATATTACCACCAACTTGTATAGCTAGCCCCTATTAAAAAATATGTATGAGAGAATCGCGACCTATTTAGAGTAATGGAGAGAGAGAGAGAGAGAGAGAGAGAGAGATTGGATTGATGAAATCTTGTTTTCTTTACTATTTATACTAAACAATCCATGCAAATTCATCATCTAATAAATCTTTTAAAATTCGTCAATTTTTTGAATACCCTTAAAATTCTATACACTTTTTAAAAGTTAATTAAAGTCATTATTGAATACCCTCAGACTTCAGTGGATTTAAAATCTTCTTCTATAAATCTAAATTGAATACCCAAAAACTTCTAGAATCCATGATAATCTTAAAAATACCATGGAAATCTAAATACAATACACCCTAAACCTTACCACAATTGCGTGTTTAGACAAGTAATTGATCTAGATACATATGGAGGCTAGTTGTTCTGCTCGTGTAGGAGCTTGTTTCATTGCGAGCGTACCATATACTTTAGTAGTTTGTTTTACTTATTTCATTGCAAGTCTAGTGGACTACGCTAAAAAGCTGGTTGATCTATTGTATTCAACTTCTATTTTTTTTTTTTTAAAAAGTACATTATTGACTATATATTCCAAAGATCTATAATTTTTTAGAATCAGTTGACAAGAACTTTATTGAAGATAGAGTTACAATGATACGATGCAAATATGCATCAATGGAAAAACACATACCAAAAGAAAAATTATGTAAATTACATCTGAAATCTTGGGAAATATAAATGGTGCAGTCACTGTTACGTCGAAACGTCGATGCCAGTCTGGGTGTACACTACTAACTGCATACGTATAGTTAAATGAGTAGGCGGTGGTATGACTACCTATACGAATCCTACATACAAATTGACAAGAGTCATGCGTACATAGGATTGAGGGTAATCTTGCACCTAAGGGATCGAAGCCGACCAAGGGTGATGCCAAACATGGCCATAATGGCAGACGATCATTAACGAACACCTAAAGATCTATAATTTAATCAAGGTTATAAAAAAATACTTTTATTTATTTAGTTTTAGAAATACTTTTATTCATTGTCAAAAGTTTGATTTTATAACAAATTTGCTTAGACTATATAAAGTAAAAATAAAAAATATGTCTAATAATAAATTGATAAATTGCTGAAAATTAAAAATACTTTTTTCTTTCTAAGTTAGGATTTCTAAAATATGAAATCGTTACATATTCATTTATATAAAAGAAAACATACTGTAATATGGATACCATTACATATCCATCAATGAAATCAAAACTATTTCTAGAACTAAATTCCCAATTCTACCAATTGTTACATATTCATATAAAGAGATTTCAATTTGGTTACCACCATACAACAAATGAGATCTGAACAGATATTTGAATACCTTGAATAACTATTTATTAATAAAATGAGTTTTTATAGACAAATTGGATATACCATAGCTCCTATAAAAATGTGTGTTTGCGATTGGCTCGAAATATACAATCACAACCACAACAAAACAATGACTAAAACTTACTTTTTAGCATTGTTCACTATAATCCTACTATCTACCAACGTTATTGGTGATCATGTTTCTTCGCAAAAACCATCTGTAAGGGGTTTGAATCCTCTAGAGTCATCACAATTGCCCTTATCAGATGCTTCATATGATTACTCTACAGTCAAACGTTTCAAACGTAAGACACTGAATACCATATCTGATGATAATATCTTGAGGCTTGTGCCTAAGGGTCCAAATCCTAGTGAATCTCCTTTCTCACCTCCATCACCACCATTGAGTATCTTACGGCGAGCATCAACGAATACCATATATGATGATAACATCTTAAGGCTTGTACCTAAGGGTCCAAATCCTAGTGAATCTCCATTCACACCTCCATCACCACCATTGAGTATCTTACAGCGTGCATCAATGAATATCATATCTGATGATAATATCTTGAGGCTTGTGCCGAAGGGTCCAAATCCTAGTGAATCTCCTTTCACACCTCCATCACCACCATTGAGTATCTTACGGCGTGCATCAACGAATACCATATCTGATGATAACATCTTGAGGCTTGTGCCTAAGGGTCCAAATCCTAGTGAATCTCCTTTCACACCTCCATCACCACCATTGAGTATCTTACGGCATGCATCAACGAATACCATATCTAATGATAATATCTTGGGGCTTGTGCCTAAGGGTCTAAATCCTAGTGAATCTCCTTTCACACATCCATCACCGCCCTTACCATGAGTTTTATATGTTTCTTATGTAGTTGAAGGTTTTAAGAATATAACACATTGAATAATTATGACGATATATTTTTGAGTCGTGTGTTTTAGGGTCCACATCTCTTTAAAATCTCAACCAGTATGAAATATTTATATTTGTTGCCTCTCATATTTTTCATCAATCTAATAATTTACCGATCTTGTCCAACCTTTTATGTATATAAATCATCACCATATAATTCCAATATCAATATGAACAAAAACATGATCGAAACATCTTATTGGATTTTATTCAGGTTCGACAATATCCAAAAGCGAATTTTCCTTCAAACAATTACTTTGAGAATTATCATTTTACTTGTAAAAATTATAATCATGATATAGATATAAAACAAAATAGGGTAACATAGAAAAACAAAAAGAAAGAAGTCAATATATTGCCACAGACGATGACTGCACTTACATAGTACAGAGCTTCAAACCTTCATCAATAGTTTATTTTTATTTTTGGAGAATTAACTGCAATAATAGTGTAGGATTTTTTTTAGGTTCCTTTTATGTTTATTAAAGGGGAAATGAAACCTTTTTTTTTTTTTAGAAGAAAGAAATATATTCCATCGGGCAAATCGCCTATACCGGAGCCTACACTACCGGTGGTTATATAGGAGGAAAACTTCAATACAATCTCATACGCTTAGTCAAGCGAGAGATAAACTTATAGGCAAGCTAAGTTAGACTACTACACTTACCCAATAAGAAACAACAAAAATTAACCCAGTAATATATCCGCCTAAGACCCTTTGGAGTACATGCAATGAGTTAACTTATGTGCTACCTGAAAAGCGCGTGATATTGGGCGAATGCCCACTACTACACTCTCCTAACAAAGAGTACAATTAGAGTACTAAACAAAAAATAAAATAAACTATGGGCCAAAACAAAGCCCAAACTAAAAAAATCCTAACATAAGACCAAAGGCCCCAGCTCCATCGTAGTCTCCGCCGTTAACATACTGTCTGCACCGCACCTGACGCTGTCTGAACCGCCACCATCATCTCACCACCTCATCATAGCAGCGATTTCCTCTGCTCTTGAACCAATTCGAACAGAATTGAGCATCGCACCCATCCTTAAATCATTACCGTCATCCTCCTTTCACCATGAAGGCTACCCTTCAAGACCAAGCCAACCCAAATCCGAATCAAATCAAGAAGATTCAGCCTAGGTCGAGTCAATTGTGGCTAGATCCGAGTTACCCCTCGATCACGATCCCATCACTTCTCCACAGCCTCTAAGCGCGCACCAACGTGCGCCAACTTGAAACCAATCATCAAGGGAACACCAGCTGCGATAACAACCTTGATCCTCTACTCTCTGGCTCTATCTCAGACCACAAAGGGTCATCAATTTCTCGTCTGATGGGCGGCGCAAGGCTTGCCGCGGACAGGGATGAAGAATCACAAGGTTTTCTCCCGCGCTAGGGCTCGCGCGTTCCAAAGAGAAAGAAAAAATAACAAACTACAAAGAGTGCACGACAATAATTTGCTTAATACAAATGTCAATTACATATTGAATTGAATAAATTAGGACAAAAATTTATAAATCAGTACCATGTGCATAACAAGCTGTCATATGTCATCAACCAATTTATTTTTTTACCCTTAATATTTACAAACTAGCATTTAGTCCCAGTTGCTGCTGGTGTTCCATCAAGGGAACACCAGCTGCGATAACAACTTTGATCCTCTACTGTCTACCACAAAACTAGCTGCTACTATCTACCGCAAAACTAGCTGCTACTGTCGACCATGAATGTAGCTGCTATTGCCGACTATATAGCTGCTACCGTCAATTGGGAAATCGTTGCTACTGTCGATTGAGAAGCTATTGCTACTGCTGATTGGGAAGGCGCTGTTATTATTGACTAGGAAGTTATTGCTACTGTCGTTTGGAAAGTGGCATGGCTACTACTGTCGACTTAGAAGTTGTTGATACTATTGCTTCCATCCCTGCTATTTCTACTGTTTACACCCCCAAACATTATTATATATACTGAATAGCAGCACCACCGAAAGTATTAATCAAAAGCCTTAAATTCATATAATGAAGAACATACTCCTTCCCCAAATCGATAATTCAAAACTTCAATAAAATTCATACCAGATCTGCAATTTCTACATCATGCCAAAACATCCCTCATCTTCTTCCTCACCACCAAAGCATCATCTTCACATGATCAATCTCAGTCACCACGACCCAATTAGAGAGGGAAAGAGATGCAAACTCGGTTCTCAACCCTAGCTCGAAGCCATGACCCGGTCCTTGTCATCGTTCGGAAGTGAGAATCTGAAAATGACTTTTCCGGCGAGGTTTCCCTACGGCATCGAAGGGGTTTGATTTGCTAGAGAGAGAGAGAGTAATCAGATTCGAGGATGCGGTGAGATTTGAGGGTGCGGGGAGGAAGACTTTGTATCAATGTCATAATTTTTTATTTTTTTTCTAAAGTTGGGCATTTTGGTCATTTGACAGTGAAAATTTCGGGTACGACTTGTATCATTTGGTTTATGGGCCTGGCCTCATGACCTAATTTGTATAAATTATACTAAAATTGAGTTTTTTGTCTTTATAAATTTAGTCAGGTGCTACTATGTAATTTACTAAAAATAAAATTGTTCTAACTATGAATGATTACTTTAATGTGAAGGGTGAAATGAAATTTAAGTAACTTTTAGGGTGATATAATTAAGTAGACAATAAGGTGACCATAACCGCACTCTTGTAGATTTAGATAATTTATCTATTTTATCTGAAGAGCTAATAAGCTCATAAAAATAGTACGAATTAAGAGGCCACATAAGTCTTTACATAGAAACGTACAACCCTTACTTTCAATTAGTCTGCATCAATTAGCTTAACTAACCATGGTGAACAGATTTTATTACAAAATATCGAGTGTATGATCTTCAGTTTCAGCTAGTCTTGCTAATCCATAATGAACCACTTTGTTTTTTTTTTCTTTCTTGTTAAGATGCTTCCAAGTCACAAATTAACTCAAATTATGCATGATTTTCTCCAAGTTGAGGCTTAGAGGTTGTTCACCGTACATCAGGACATAAATAGTATGGTTGAATATCTATAATGTGTTCATTCACCTTATTCATAGCACTGATATGGACTAACATCCTTTACGTACATTGTTGACAAAATGCTCACCTCTTATGCATGCTTTCGACTTCATTGTGATTCATCACCTACATAGAATAACATAGTTGTTGATGCTCTTATAAATGGACGCGCACACTGAAAAATTAGACATGTCATATGAAAACTTACTATAATGTCACACTTGGTTGTAGAAGTTGTGCTTGATGATGCTATGGGCCTTACGATCATTGCCAAGAGTTGTAACTATAGCTAGTAGTCCTTAGTTTTGCTCTCTCAAAGTTCAAGGTTGGAGTACCTCTCTTTAAGATTCGTTTATATATGAAACGAAAATGAAAAAAAGCCTTTGTTAATAACGATTTATGAGAATAATACTCAACCTTGACATGACAGCTCTACCAACTTTTAAAGTAAACGATGCTTATTTGGAACTTCAATTATGCGAAAATATAAGTAGGGTGACTCATAATCGAGGTACAAGGCTAAAAAAAGGCGAAGATGCGGTCATGATCTCCATTAACATTGTTATACAATTTTTGTCACACTCGATGGACCTTGTGAAGTTCATGGTGCCAATGCCCTATCCCCACGGCTACGACACTACAGAAAACTTTGGAAAGAGGTCATGTGAGTCATCACAAAAACACAAAGAATTCATAAACCTTTGTCACCTTTCTAAAGACCCAACTAAAGTTCGTGGAATAAGATTCGTGTTGACCGGTTCAACCACTCAGTCATGAATTACAAAAGTTCGAAAACGACTTGGTCATTCGTAACATTATAAGGATTGAAACTAACTAGGTATTATTTCAATCGTCATGTCAAATAAAAATTATATGGTACAATGTTGCATACTATACTATGCAATATAGTTATGAACAATTGATTCTGATACACAATTTTGCTTTATCTTTTTTTTTTACAGTCCACAACTGAATACTATGTAACGTTGCACCATAAACTAGTAACAAACCAACAATTAAGGGAGGAATTATAAACTCAATACTAGAGGATCGGAAAAAACCCTAGCTTCCGCGCACACTTAATCTTGTTTAATCGTACGGATGACCCCTTAAACTAATTAATTAAGTGTATTTCAATGTTTATTAAGAATCTAAATACTGGGTTTAAGAGAGAATACGATAATAGAATAACGTCCACTTGACATGGGTCAACTACAACATTTATACAGAATTGATATAGCTTAGGTTGCTTTCCCTGAAAGAAAGGGAAAATGGCTGGATTGATCACTGAAGTATGCCCCATTCTAAACTTTGCTCACTGAAGTTTGTCCAATATCACTTTGCTCACTATCGAATTACACTTGTGTTCACTTTGATCACTCCGTCTAAATCAGCCGTTAAAATTCAAAAAACTTTGTAAACGATCGTTAGCAGTAGGGGTATTTTAGTCACATAATATTTGGCGCCATCTTTTACTGCGTGGGGGTATTTTGGCCCCAGATAGCTGGGGTGGTGGTTTCATTTGATCCGAAACCAATTCCGGGTGACTGGAACGGTGCTGGTGCTCACACTAATTTCAGCACCAAGTCCATGAGAAAGGAAGGAGGCTATGAAGTGATTAAGAAGGCAACTGAGAAGCTTGGATTGAGGTACTGAATTTGCAAGCGAAGGAGAATATAAGGAAAGCTGCACAGAAGGAGGTACTGAATTTTGGCTGAATTTATTGGACTAGTTTGAGCTTTGTTCATTATCTTCGGCATTCCGATAAGTTTGAATTATGTAATTATGTGGTTATTGAGAAGAATTCGATTGATTTGGTAGAGGGAACTTCTGCTGGGAGGTGGAGGAGAGTCCACAGCTCGCAGGCGAAACTTGCAGTATGTATTTTCAATTGGTTTTCAGACCTTTGAGGACTTGAATACAGTTCTCCCTTGCTTTTATATGATTTTCTTGTGATTTATTATTCACTGTTTTCAGGACAAAGGCTGGCATGACATCTGCTGCAGAAAGCATCACAGAGAGCCTTCGCCGGACTCGTCAACTTATGGTTCAGGTTAGTATCTGTATTCATTTCATATTTCTTAGGGTTCTAACTTTCAGTTAATACAAATTTGTGTGATGGTTGAATGTATCTTTGGCATGTTTGTAGGAGGTGGAAAGAAGCGCAGGCACACTCATGACTTTCGGTGAGTTCAATTCATTCATACATTTCAATTCAATGTTTACATTGCTCTGAGTGCAGCACTCAGTTCTACCTTTAGAAAAATAAAGTTGAGTTTTAGAAATATGTCAATATTGTTGAATTCAGCTTTAGCACTTGATGAAAAATTGAATTGATAGATAGACTGTTCAGTGATTGGTTTATGCATATCAGAGGGTTAATTTGACTATTGGAACTATAAGATTCACAAAAAGTAGGAAAGGCTGCCTCAGACTTTGTCATTTGTAGTGGGACTAGTTTAAATTTGGAAGATGTTGATGCTCTATTCTGTGAGAAAGATGTAATGTCTTGAGCTTTGTATGATTAACTCATAGCTCTTGCCATGCTCATGACTTTTATGAGAACATCAAAAACATCAAAAACATCTTGGCGTGCATTTGTTTATTAAGATTCATTAATTCTGTGGTCTGCTTGTGTAACATTTAGAATGTGAGCATTCGTTTATTTAATTTGATAAGGAAGCTAAGATCGCAGGACTGAAACTGTTTGTTGGATTATGCAGAGGAATCTACTGGAGTACTAAGGAAGGCTGAGAGTGAATACAAAGGACACCGGAGTTTGTTGATGCGCACCAGAAACCTACTATCCACAATGCAACGCCAAGATATCATTGACAGGTTTGGAAAGAGAAAGTTTTTGCTTTGCCATATATGTATCTATACATACAGATTCTAATGTTTTGAGTTAATTCTGAACAGGGTGATCATTGCAGTGGGATTTTTCCTGTTTACGTGTGCTGTTCTGTATGTTGTATCAAAGCGAATTGGTATACTAACGTTGCAGAGGAAGGTTACAGCTGCTTTCAAGGCCGGTATGGTTGGTAAAGATTTCCGGCCTGGAGCTATTGGCAACGGTGTAAATCATGCCCCAGTCTATGATAATGCTGTTCATAAAGTCCAGGAACCTTTAGAAAGACTAATGCACGATGAACTATGACACTCTTAGAAAGATTGTTTGTCATTTGCTTTTTACATGGCTTGTGCTTTCCATTTCACATTGACAGAGCTATTCTGTAGCATATAGATTTCAGGAGCAGCTTTGTCAAAACATGTACACTTCTTGTTTCATACTGGAAATGAAGGATATCATACATATGGTTCACTTATTAACCAGCAGGATACAACAAAAGAATCAATTCAATTAAATCAACAGTCAACGCGTTCAGCAAAAATGCAAAACTGAAGTAGTAACCTGACCATTTTCAATACATCTCATCAAGTTGCTGAGTTTGAGCTTTAGATACAACCAACTGTATGTAACAAGGCCGAATAATGGCAACTGGACACAAATCTCGCACTTACCAACACATTGACCATTCCCAGGTACAATATAACAAAGAAAACTATTGCGACTTTCCTCACACCAAAATCCCAGGAAAGATAAGTTCATGAAAGGTAGGTAACGGAAAAGAAATACATCTGAAAAATTCAGTTTGATCTCCTGCTTCTGCATTGGTACTCATGCCAAGGATCTAGTATCAATCAATGGCTTCTATGCTTCAAAACTCTGGAGGTTTACAAAGCTAAGATATTTGTCCAAACCTTTTGCAAAATTCAAATGACCAAACCTTCTGCATCGGTACTCCATCGAAACCTCTCAGTGGCATTTCATCGAACACCTTCCGTGCAACATTCCCTCCAATCTAATCACTCAAATCCTCCTCTCCCTCCACCAAACCCCCCACCTCGTCCACCAATTCACCTCCCATTTCAACCTCCGCCGCCTTGACATCGACACCCAATGCCTCGCCGCCGCCATTCTCTCCGCCTCCCTCCCCTCTCCCAAACCCTCCACCGATCTCCTCAGGCAGCTCATCACCATTGCTCCGATTCGAGACGTTTTCGACTCGCTGGCACGTGCGAGAACCCCCATCATTGGATGTTTCTGTGGACTTGGAGGGTGTTGATTCTGGAAATCAGTTTGAAGGCTTGAAGGCAGAGGTGAACAAAACAGAAGGAAAGGGAAAAGTGATCGAAAAGGAAACATAAGGAAAGAGACTGATCGAGTAGAGAAATTCCCAAAATGTCCTTAAGATTTGCACATGAGTGGCACGTGTCATTGTTTTTAACGGCATAAGCAAAATTTTAACGGCTGATTTAGACGGAGTGATCAAAGTGAACACAAGTGTAATTCGATAGTGAGCAAAGTGATATTGGACAAACTTCAGTGAGCAAAGTTTAGAATGGGGCATACTTCAGTGATCAATCCAGCCATTTTCCCTGAAAGAAAAGGTAAACCATTCCTTCTCTTCAGGCAATGACTTCTACCTTCTGTTAAACCTAGCTAATGACATTTACCAAAACAACAAAGACGATCTGTTTGGAACTGACTCAACTGACATCTACCTTCTTTTAACCCTAATGATGACATTTACAAAAAAACAAAGAAAGAACTTCTCTTTAGACAATGAATAACTCAAAACTTAATCTGGGTGATGACCTAAGCAATGCTATTGACACATTCCACTGTGCAAGAACACACTGACGTACATTTTTCTATGAAATCTATTTGTAGTTGGACAGCTACAGGTTTTCCATTCAATTCATTACCTATACACAAAGTCCACTACAAAATATTTTGAATTAATATTCCTCAACTCCTATCCATACGTGCCCACCATATATATATAATTCACACCTCCTTCTTCCTGTGCTTCTTCAATTCTCCTTTACCATCAAAACATGGGTGCCTGCTTGTCTTGCATACAAAAGCCAGAAGAAACTCAGACCAACGTGCGCGTGGTTCATCTCAACGGTTACGTCGAAGAGTTCGAGCACCCAATTCCGGTCAGTGAGCTTACCGGAAAGCCCCCGAAGCACTTTGTGTGTACACCAACACAGCTCCTCTCAACTGGCTACAAGCCATTGAAGCAGGAGACACTTCTTCAGCAAGGCCAAATCTACTTCTTGCTGCCTTACTCTGCATTACAGAGTGATGCTTCTCCCATGGACTTGGCTGCCGTGGCGCGGAAGCTAACGGCTTTGGGAAGAAGTGGTAGTAAGAGGAGTAATGAAGGGTTGGGAAGGTCTGGTAGTACTTCGTCGAGGTCCGGTGATCAGATGAGTCCTATGCATTGCTCTAGTCCAGTTTGGAGTAACTATTCGTCATCGCCGGGGAGAAGTAGTCCGGGCAGGTTTGTGGAGCCGGACGGTAGCCCTAGTCGGATGGAGATGTATGGTGCGCAGAGGTCTACAAGAGCAAGGTCATGGAAGCCACTGTTGGATACTATATCGGAGAGACAGTTGAACCGGAGAACGGAGTCGGATTTGCAGGAGAAGAATGTGGAGGCAGCCAAATATCTAAAGTGAATTTGATGATATGATGATCAGGTATATGGAGGAGTATATAGTAATTGTGGTAAGAAAGAAATGAATGGTGTTTGGTTTTTATTTCTGAATGTAATGGGAGTTTGTTAATGGGAAAATTATATAGAAAAGCTCTCTATTTTTTTTGGGTTTGGATGGTTTGTAAATTTCTGTCCTCGTATCATTCCAAGTGAAAACCTGGTTCCAAGTCCCTACGTAGTTCATATACTGTGAAGTGATTTGTAGTAAACCTCTATTGTTTTTGAAGTTGTTCTTCAATTGTTAGAAGGAGAAGACCATCTACAAGTATTCTTGGATCAACCATTTGTGCAAAACTAATATTAAGAGGCAGCTTGGATTAGTTTGGAAGTTTTCTTTCTTTCTTTTGTGGGATAATGATTAGTTGGAGGCTCTTTCTATTCTAATAAACCAGATTAGACTATTAAGAGTAGACTTCTTCACATTATGTGCTAGTCAAGACACCAATATATAATCCTGGTCTTATCATAGCACAATTGTACTTTAAACTTGGTAGTGTGCATGTACATGAAGTTTGGTTGTCAAATACAGAAATGAATTCATTAGGTCCACTTCCGGCCTCCATTGATATTTAAAGAGGCTAAGGGTAAGGGCAAGTTGTAGCTAGCAAAAGATGTAGCCGATAACATGTTACGGTATTCGAATATGTAATGTGTATAGTTGGACTGAATTTATTGTAATGTGTAACATATTTATTTAAGCAGACAGATAGCATTGACATAATCTATCAAATTGCATAGAACTTTTCCTCCAAGGTCACTACTCACGAGTATAGGAATGAGTTCGTTTTCTTAATGCCCACACCAAGATTTTGCAAAACATTTAATCCTCATCCTGAAAGGAAGAGACAGAATAGACGGCTGCTGATTCTGAAACTTCAATACGTTCATGAGCCACGAGTAAATGGGTGTCATTTTCTTCTCAACTAACACAGTTTGGTGGGTTTCATTCATCTACTTGTATTTTCAGAAACAAATTTAATCGACACAGGTGGGTTGTCGTTCATCTAGCTACTAAACAAACAGTCCCACCATCACAGACAAAAGTCTACGGATTAGAAGGGAAAATAGTTGAAACCAATAAGCTAGTCTTTCTGATTGTTGATCGATGCAAATTAAACCTACGAGACGGGTACAGATATGGGAGCAGGTGGGACCCACTTTTGAATAGGTGAGCAATCCCAGCCAACTTCTTTGTTATAGTTCACAATGAAATGCTTGGGAGCCCAAGTTTCACCTCTTGATTCCCTCTCTCTAGTTAGCTCCCTTTGCTTTTCTTCAACTTCATTCTTTACTTCTCTTGCTCTTCCCCAGTCCTTGTTCACAATAGCTTGGCTCAACAAACCCCAGATCACAGTTGACTCACTAGGCCAGACTCCCTATAACTCAAACGAAATGAACAATAACTAATTCACAATTTGATTTGATATGTAATAATTGACAATGTCTAGCTGCATCACTTATGCCGGTCCACGAACATATAAACATTCTTTATTTAGCAAATTAGCAGCAAATAGAAAATGATAATGTAGCTGACTATGGATAATGTACGACGGCCTGTATATTCCCTAATTATAGCTGACTATGGACAATATATTATAAACGTGCACAAGTAAAATTGCATTAATAAAGCGAGCAATCGAATTTCATCAGCTTTTCGTATATAAACAATATACATTTGAATCTTTAACGACATTTCTACGTTGATTGCCAGAAATTTTGCTGGTCTAATAGCATATACTTGACTAATAAGAAAATGGGAAAGATTTTGGCCTAAATACCAAAGAAAACATCCAAATGCCTATAAAGAAAGTATTTCTTATAGAAGAAATTGACTGCAAGAAGTTGAAGCTAAAGGATTTAAAGTTCGAGAAGTAGAAATTAGTTACCTTTGGATCTGTAAGAACAGGAGCTTTGAGTCCTGAGATGGCTTCTTTTGCATTGTATATAACTGTTTCTTTCCCACTGCCAACGTCCTTCAATTTGACAGTTCTGCATTGGAATAAATTCAGGAACATTAGTACTTGACAGACTTGAGTGTGTTAAATATTTCAACTGTCACAAACAGGTTTCAAGGTCAGAAATATGATTTACTGGAAAAGCTGTTGAGAGATGTTTCAAAATTAAGCATTCTACCAAATATAAAGCAAAACCAAATCTGTCGTTTAAAAGGCAATAAAGAGAACAATTGTACTTGTTTCATACATGGAGATGTTCGAAATAATGAATTACCTATCCCACTGACCATCTATCTGATAAAGAAGCTCCAAGGATGATGAGTCGAAGATCTTTCCCTTAACTGATCTAAGATTTCCCCTAAGACCGAAATAGGAACTGCTTCCAAAGGATAATTCGGCTTCAAGGCCGGTCTCTTGACAGCGGATTCTATGTTCACCAACCCAATTAACCCAAGGTAATGGGAGGAATTTGATCACAAGTTTTGGGGAGTTCATTTCATAAGTTTCTCCGTGATTCAGGAGCTTCAGTTCCCTTTTCCCATGCACCTCAGCTTCCACTGAAGTACCTGCAACATGGTTCTTGGTGAGAAATTTATTAAAAAAAATACATTATATAAACAGTAGCATAAAGAATCACTCAGTAGAACGTGTAGAAAAAAAAAATCTTTGACCAATTGTGAGTTTCAGATTCTAAACTAAGAGATTTTTTTTTTGGTTAAAGATGACTGTTTGTGAGTTTGCAATATATATAACTTAAGAACTAAACACTGATCACTTGTGAAAGGGTAGCTATGTAAGAAAAAGAAAACAAAAAACACTTTAGAAATGGATAGTAGTCATAATGTTTCTCACACTGGCTATTTTTTTGTTTTGAGGTGTTAAGAGGAACGTTTTATTTACATATTTCTACATGACTTCATTGATGCAGTTTATTGGTATCTGGCACTGGAAACTAAAAGCTATACAAGCCGAAGAATTGGGATTGTTATTTCTTTCTGATTTTGTTTTCAGAGTTCAAAGACTTCAGACAGAATAATAAGTGGTTAGTTTTGGAGTGCATTTCCCATTAATACTTTCATGTTTTTATATTTTTTATTATAGTAGGATATAGAATTAGAGGTACCAAAGAATTTGGGAGAAGGATGCTGACACCATATCATTTCAACGTTTGATTTCTCATCAGTTGCATGCAGTGCAGTTACTGGTGGATGATGTGAAATCTGCAACAATAAAACCCAGAAATCAATCACCCTAGTGAAGCTATGGATAAAATCTCCACACACTCGCAATTGCGGGGCTAATATCAGGTGCACAACTTGGGACTTCTAGATTCCTAACAAGCTTTGTCACGTGAGTGACGTGACTAGGCCAAACTGGTCCTTATGCATGCAGGAATTGCTTGTTGTCATCACAAGTTAAAGTTGGAATATCTTCTTTCCAACTCAAATCCCAATTTACAATGGATTCAGAGGCTCAGAGATTATATATGTTGTCATGAGAGTTTCTGATGTGGGATTCTGTACACTCAACTGTATGTAAGAATAAATTTGATGATCAGCAGAAAATAAACTACAGGTACCTGCTCAAGTAGGACATTGAGGTTTCCCCTTGACACATGATGAGTCTCTCCAAGAATGGGGTTGAATGGAGCCATTCCAAAAATCACAGGACGCAAAGTAGAAATACTCCACGATACAACGGCTGTGAATCTGTCCTTGGGGGTTTCCCCATTGTTGCAACTCCCTAACATATCATTATTAATGCAGTACACTGATTCGCCGAAACATTGAAGGTGTGACTTTGGTGTGTTAAAGAGGGGTGACAGCTGAAATTGCAAGAGTTTAAAAGATTAGCTACTATTGACTACTTTGAAATCAAGAATCTTCTACTGTGTGATGTATAGTTCAAAAAAAGAATTCCATGAAGTGGTCTTAAACCATAAAGACCAGCCTATACCAGTAGTTTCTGCCTCTTTCTATGTAGGGGCAAGATCCTAGTCAATAAAACTTTCCAAATACATTGTCCTTAGTTATTCAATAGATAGTATACATCTATACTTCATATTTATTGGGGCCAAGGAGTTCAATAAAATGTCTCCAAAAGTTGACAGTCAATGTGTTTATTTTCTTATCAGTAAAAATGAAAAATCCATGAAACCCTCCACTAACCCTGCATGCGCTGAAAATTAAGGCTAGTAATGTGACTGATAAATGATAAGTGATAAGTGCTACAGAAGTGATATTTATTTTTTCTTTTCCAAAGTAAAACATATGGAAGCCTATAAAAGAAGCCAAAGTTGGTAGAGTTAACTTGCCTGGAAGCGACTGAGATCTGATCCAGGCCGTATATTTCTGAATAGACTTAAGACGCGCTTAAGTATATTAGGAGCTCCTAAATCAGCATTTGTTTCGCTTTCTAGTGACACTGGCTTTGTCAAGAAAACAATTCTCGTCTTCTCCCCTTCTGAGACCTGCAAACACCAAATAATTTGCAGTAGTTTTAAATATTACTGTTTTTCTTTCACATTATGTCCAACTGGAGCTTGAACCATGGGACTCGCAATATTTCACCAAGACCATTCATCAATTTTAGGAACAGTGCAGTTCAGATTGCCTTGTTTTGATTTTCAAAATGAAATAATTGAGAACGCTACTCCTTATGGCGTTGACTAGCACTAGGAAAGCAATTAGGAAACTATTATTAACATATACTTGTGGCACAACATTAGTATTGTCGTGTTAAGATATGAACATTCTAAATTTCTAATAAATTTCTTTTTCTTTGGCAGAAAACAACATCTATCCTAGATTCCCGCTAGGAATAATTCAAAGTCCAGAGCACAGTGTTAAAGCCAACCTAAGCTGCTGCCATATGCCAATGGGCAGCATTGGCTTGCTGACTTGCAGGCTTGCAGTGCAAAGATTCCAAAAGGAATTAAGACAAAACAATGAAAATCAAATTTAGTTTCCTCTTCCTTTTATAATAAAAAATAACCATTCAAAAAAAAGAATTAAAAAAAAAAATAGAAAACGAAAGTGGAGGGAACCGCGTTGAGGCCGCCTGGTTCTGCCCAAGCATGACTGGTTAGGCGTGGGACCATTAAATCCAGTAATCCACAATAGTCCATAGATCGAATTGTGGATCATCTTGAAGAACAATTCTTTGTAGTTATCTCTTCTTTTTTTTTGTTTGACACAATTTGAGTCACGAAAATAAACATGTCAAAGCAACAGAGGAAAAATATTAGTTTAGGAGTTGCTTAAGGATGAAGTAACCACTTATATTTCGTGTACGGATGTTAGGAAATTATTAAATTTCATAATATTCACGATAACACAAGTATGTCATACTTTGAAGTATCAGATCATTTTCAAGAAATAATCGTTATTTGCGGTTTGAAACAAAAATAATTATTCCGGATCGTTTTCCCTTTCTGTTGTTGGAAGCAAATTCCCGGAAACTTTTCAGAAAAGCTATGCTCGGGAAAGGCGTTACTTGAGAAGGTGGAGAAATGAAGTGAAGACTTAGAATAGGAGGCTCTATAATCTAGAATTGGTGCATGTTATTTTAGTCTTAGTGTTACGCGAAGGGGCCATTAAGCCATTAATAAAAATGAAAAGAGGAATAAAGAAATGAAAAGATGCCACCACCCAAAGCAAATTCCTTTTTACTAACACAAAACAAAATCGCTAAACAAAAAAATAATGCAAAGAGTCTGAGTCTCCTCCAATCAAACCCATCATGCTAATATATAATTTGCAGCAGCTAACAGCACAGTGAATCAAACTCTTTCATTGTTGTTTTCTGTTTTCAACATTTCATTTTGTTTAGTCGGGTTTAAAATTCAAACTGTGGTTTTGAGGTAGATGGACAAAAATGAAGACGGAGAGAATGATAGGAGAGACAAAACCCAGTAATGGTTTATGGGTTTGGTGTCGGATAGTTTAGTGGGTTGGGAAGAGACTCAAGAGAGAGAGGGAAGCAAATATGAGGAGTAGTCATGCGAAGATAAACAAAAACCCAGAACAAGTAAAACCAAAATGAATGAATGAAAGAAAGTGAGAGATGCGTACCATTTGAGAAAACTGATGATGATGAAAATAGCAGAGAGATGTGATCAAGGAAAGTGACGGTGAAACTTGTGTTTGGTCTGGAAATGAGAATAGGCGGAAACAAAGAGAGAGAGAGAAGTGTTTAGCAGATTTGAGTTGTCAGGGACTCACGGGCAAAACGGGGGGGGGGGGGGGGGGGGGGGGAACCGAGTTGCTGATGCTATTCTATTGCACAAACTACAACTTCTTTTTCTTCTCTTTTTCTTGCAGTATTTTTTTTAATTTTTTTTTATAATGTCCGTATTTTTTTTTTAAATGTAAAAAATTACGAAACCTGAAGAAAACACGGGTACAATAACGAGAAATTAGGTGCAAAACTAACTTTTGAAACAAAAACCGAAAAGTTTGAAACATACAATTTCCTAAAGTTGAAGAACTTTGCTCACTTTAGTGCTCGGAAATTTGATGCAAAAAATAGCTTGTGAGCTGTTTGATTATGCAATTGTTTATACTCTTGATTTTGTTATGAAAATAAATTTATCAATTTTTTATCTAAAAAAGAGATAGATTGTTAGAATTTTTCAGTGCGGCGGTCTTCTTCTCGATTTTTATTTTTGGTAATAAAAGTTCATTTGTCTTACCTTATTGTATATTATTTTATACATACACGAGCTCAAACTTTTCATCTCTAAAATAAACGTTATACATGTACATCCGTAACATTATGTTTTTCATAAGTAGGATGATTATGTAAATTCTAACTCTTCTTTCGCCAAAATTAGAGAAATAATGGTTCTTTTCCTACTAATTGACGGTGCATTTTGTACAAAAAAATCCTATATATGTGTAGTATCAACCAAGTATTTTAAAGGCAGAAATATCATTTTAGTCATCCAACTATATTTGGATCGACACTTTGGTCACTCAATTTTTAAAAACTTCACTTTGGTCATTCAACTATACCGTTGGATATCACTTTAGTCATTCTGTTTGTTTTCTTCCATCTTGAGGGAGAAAGAAGTTGCTTATATTAGACAAGAGAGTTTTATATTTAATAAAAATAAATGACCACTAATAATTTTCATCTTGAAAATACCATTGGAATTAATTGGGAGATCACATTTTAATGGAGAAAAATATAAGGAAATAACTAAAGTGATAATACGGTGGTATAGTTGAATGACCAAAATGAAGTTTTTAAAAGTTGAGTGACCAAAGTGTCGAACCAAACATAGTTGGATGACCAAAGTGATATTTCTTCTTATTTTAAATGACATGAATTTGTAACTGTCGTAACGTGTTGGGTTTATTTGCCGTCTTTGTTTAATTGATACAATATCGTATATGATCACCACAAAAGACTCCAAACTGAATCACATTGTTCACGAACTTTGCACTTGTTGTTTTTCTGTTTTCCGTTTTTTCTTATATGACAATGACCATTCTCGTGCTTAATTAGGGCATATCGGCATTTGTTAACCACACTTCTCATATTGGTCTATCTCTATATCAATCTAGCTAATCTATCTCACTAGTCTTCTTGTAATCTTGTACACACGAACCATTAGATATTTCAAGAAGAAAAAAGCCATCAACTTTATACAGAAACCTCTATAATTGAAAAATAGAGAGATGAGTTTTAGATAAAGACCTGCCCTAATCTTCCTTCCCAAGCACTAAAACTAAACGCACGTACGTCCCTGTCGCAGTAGTGTTTTTCTTGTACAGAAGTCCTTAGTCCATACGCCTTGTCTGTTCCATACTGCCCTCTTCTCCTTCGGTTCTTCCTATCCAGCTAGCTATCCTCCTCCTCCGTTTAAGAGCTAGGGTGGCTTAAGCTCTCTGTAAAATATATTGGGTATGATATTGCAAATATATAATTGAAATAAATTCTTAATTTGAAATTAAAACCAAAATTTCAGAATCAAAGAATGGAGTAGGATTATACTCAACCAATACCAATGGAGTTTCAAATCAGAAGGGAAAGAGTCGAGTCGTGTGTGTCACACACTGTCCTTAAGACAATTACGCCGTCTCTACCGGTGCAACAGGCCTATTGGCGCTTGTTTCCCAGGATACAAATACATTTTGAGCTCTTGTGGCTGCACTGTTATAAGAACACATACGAACTGCTAGTACATTCTATCTATCACCAGAGTAAAAACAAGAAGAGTAGAGCAGAGAACGACTTTGTGAAGAGGACAAAGCTAAATGCTCTTGGTGTCTTTTGTTATATTTGAACAAAGGAATATGTCGCTCTTTATATAGGGGGAAATCAAGCTACTACTTTAATTGCCATTAATTCAGAAATGAATATCATATCATAAGTTATAGCTGTTACATAATGAATTCAGAAATAAATTATAATTCATATGTCATAACTATTTCCTCAATAAATTCCATTTCATACGTTACAACAGTTACACAATGAATTCGGTAGTTACAGAATTCAATATCATTAAATCTGTCGTTACAGTATTTAATCTCATTAAATCTATAAATAAATAAGGGTAAAGTACAAATAAATACCCGAACTTTGAAGCTCATTTCAATTAAATACTCTATCCATAAATTATTTCAAATAAATACCCGAACTTTAAAGCTCATTTCAACTAAATACCTCATCTATAAATTATTTCAGATAAATACCCAAGCTATACAAAATCATACAAAAGTTTCAACTCCATTAAACATTCCGTTAAAACAACCGTTAACTTGTCTATGAGAGGTGTTTGACTTATTGACTGGACCTGTCATCGAGGGTATTTTAGACAACAAACTTATTCCCGCTCAGTGTCTCCTATAACCCTAAATTTTTAGCTCTTTCCCTCAACATTTATGCTTAAACGAAAGTACTACATTAATTGCAAACTGCTAAATGGAAATCAACTTAATTGTATATAAATTGTACGTAGCTAATTTGTTTTGACAACATAATAACTGAAATTTTTGTACAAAAATTTCTTTACATACAATTAAGTTGATTTCCATTTTGCAGTTTGCAATGTAGCATTTTCGTTTAAGCTTAAATGTTGAGGGAAAGAGCTGAAAGTTTAGGGTTATAGGAGACACTGAGCAGGAATAAGTTTGTCACTACCAGAAAAAAGGCTTTTCCCGACGAAATAAAAAAAAACGGCCGACGAAATAAAATTTTCGTCGGCTATTCTCAAGAATGGCCGACGAATTTTTTTTTCATCGCTAAAAAAAAAAATCGTCGGCTATATTCATATTTTGGCTGACGATTTGAATTTTCGTCGGCCTTTCTCTGAAACTTTAGCTGACGAAAATTTTTGGAAGTATGGCCGACGAGTACTAGGTTTGATTTCGTCGGCTATGATTAAAAAAAAAAAAAAAAAAAGCAGCTTCCATTTTCTATCACTATCGACAAACCATTGCTTCGTCCTTCAAATGCAAATGTGTCGTGAAATAAGATATGACCGAAATAATGAAATACGTCTACGGTTGAAAAATGACAAGATTCTGACAAAATCTGTGTGCCGAATGTTGCGGTTAACTGTTTTTTACTTCTGTTTTCCTATGGGTAGCCTGACGGTCGGTAAATATTTTGAGGAAAACTTTTATACGATTAGTTGCGTCTCATCGATTTGAAACTATTATCTGTTGAAGGTCAGGCCAAAAAACGTCATTTAGACAGGCCAATTACCATTTCTAAGCGTTTAAAGGGTTGACTCACCCGGTTGACCGTCCCGATCGAGCCTTTAACGTTGTCAGATGTAGTTGGATTTTTTTTCATACATGTATTTAATCTAAACGGTGATATCTGACGGTTGGAATAGATTTTCCAAACTTTTAGATTCAAAATCGGAACATATGCACTAATGTTCCTTAACTTGTTTACTAAGTGTTTAAGTGAATGTATAGTTTCAAATAGTTACTATACGTACACTCTTCAAATGCAAATATGTTGTCAAATAAGATATGACCGAAATAATGAAATACGTTTACGATCGAAAAATGACAAGATTCCGATAAAATCCGTGTGCTGAAATAATGAAATAAGTCAAAACCCGGTTTACTGTAGATTTGGCTTCCGGCGTCCGAATGATGATTGTAATACCATTCCGGAAAGGGAACGACGCCAGGAATCAAACTCGTTGTTTCGCCACGACGTGTGGGCTTTTTCGGGCTTTCGAGTTCGTTTAGGGCCTCAAAACGGCAGTTTAGTATTTTTTCATAGAATAGCTGACGAAACATTGTATTTCGTCGGCTAAACTCTTGATCCGCGCCTTTTTATTGTCCGCCGTTGGATGGCTCAGATCCGACGGCTGTTGATTTTCCAAAGTATAGCCGAAGAAATATATTAAATCGTCGGCTATTCTCTAAGTATAGCCGACGAAATCTTTTAAATCGTCGGCTATTCTCCTTCTAAACCTTTTAAATCGATTCCTCCCGCTTTTTTTCTCTCCTCCCCCTCCCCCCCCTCCCCCCCCCTCCTCCGGCCTCCGGCCTCCTCCTTCTCCTCCTCCTCCTGTTTCCCCTCCTCCTCCTCCTCCGATCCGGTATTTTTTTTTTGCCCAAAATGCAGTTATAGCCGACGATTTTGACATTATTTCGTCGGCTATAATCTCTATAGCCGACGAATTTTACAAATTTCGTCGGCTATACAACTTATAGCCGACGAAAAGTGCATTATTTCGTCGGCTATAACTAATTAATACCTATTAAAATAGTAATATATTTCGAAGAAATAGCCGACGAAAATTTATGAATTCGTCGGCTATACTTAATGAATTTCGTCGGCCATACTCGAAAATACCCGACGAAAATCGTCGCCAATTTCTCCCATGTTTGGCCGACAAAAAATATTTTCGTCGGTAAATTCGTCGGCCATACTCTACTATAGCCGACGAATTGGTTTTTTTCGTCGGCCATTGTATTACCGACGGGGTTTTCCCGACGACTTATAGCCGACGAAAATTTCGTCGGTAGAAGGTATAGCAGACGAAAAATTGGCACAGCCGACGAAATTTTTTCGTCGGCTATTCCCTCAGATCTGATAGTGTGTGTTGTCTAAAATACCCTCGATGGCAGGTCCAGTCAATAAGTCAAACACCTCTCATAGACAAGTTAACGGTTGTTTTAACGGGATGTTTAATGGAGTTGAAACTTTTGTATGATTTTGTATAGCTCGGGTATTTATCTGAAATAATTTATAAATAGGGTATTTAGTTGAAATGAGCTTCAAAGTTCGGGTATTTTTTTGAAATAATTTATAGATAGAGTATTTAATTGAAATGAGCTTCAAAGTTCGGGTATTTATTTGTACTTTACCCATTCATATATCATAACTATTTCCTCAATAAATTCCATTTCATACGTTACAACAGTTACACAATGAATTCGGTAGTTACAGAATTCAATATCATTAAATCTGTCGTTACAGTATTTAATCTCATTAAATCTGCAGTTACAAAATTCAAAGGGATTCTGTTGTTACACATTGTAGAATTCAAGTAGTGAACACGTTATGGGTGACAATTCCTTATTCACATCATAACCAATTTAAGCAGATGATTACATGAATTTATAACCCTTAAACTAGAGAATATAAATTCATAATTTATCATTAACGAATATTAAGTACGTCCACTTAAATTTTTCAAATTAAATTTTTAAATTAAATTAATTAAAATAAACGGTGATTATCACAATTTTCCAACACTCTCATCACCGCCTCTCTCTCTCCTCTCGACACCTGGAACATCGCACCGTTTGGAACTGACAGAGTGTGTTACGTGGCCACTGAGCCTAGTTTTGCCCAGACATATCTGCAAGAACATGCAGAACCGACCGGCCAGCCGAGGGTATTGAAGGATGAGAGTGATCAAAGCAGGGACATCACTGTTTTCTAAATAGAACCCCTTACCGAACATCTATGGCGATGGTCCATGAAACCCAATACTACTTGATTATGCTCCCTGCTTCTATCCATTTTTTTTTTACCAAAGCTAGCTACACTGTCAGTTCCTCTTAATAAGATTCCGATCAGTATGTTTAGCAGTTAATAAACCAGATGATTTAAGAAAGAAACAAAAATACACGGTTGCTGATTTAGAAAACAATTTTTAAGAGACGGTGAGAGACGAATGTATCGGAATATCTATATATACTAAATTTTGGTGACTTAAAACTGTGGATTTATCAGTAAACGAGCGTAAAATATTTATCAGTTCTTCAAATAATCAAATATTGTCTCGTCTTAGTAAGCTGACATGATTAATGATTCAGTTATATTCTAATTAAGACCTTACTGTTGTTCGAGTGCAGAGTAGGTGTGAAACTAAGGCCGGGCGTTTAGACCCGAAGGACCGAAAGCTCGAATCGAAAAACCCGAAAAAGACTGAAATGGGTTTGGCTTGGATTTCCTAGAAACCGAACCGATGAAGGCCCGAACCGATTATGCATAAAACGAGTCGGGCTCAATTTTTTTTTTTTGATCGAAAGCCCGAACCGGCCCGATATTTATATATAATGCCATGTGTCACCACTTGATTGGTCCATAACTAATTGGAAAAAAAAAAATGCCAACCCTAATTACGCCCTGCGCCTCACTACCTCAGGCCTCAGCCGCCTCTCTTATAATCGACTAATCCCTCTATCGCCTCTATTCCTTTCCTCTAATCCCGCTATGCATCTTACGAGCCGGCCGGCGGCCGCTATCGCTTCTACCTCAGCAACTCTGCGACTCTGCCTCAATGCCTCTAGCCCTCTACCATTCTGCGATTCGCCTGTATCACCTCCGGCGCACGCTATCGCCTCTGCCTCAGTTTTTACGCCCGAAAAAAAGCCCGAACCCGGCCCGAATGGGTTTTGGTCGGTCCCTAGAATTTAAAAAATCCGAACCGGCCGAACCGATTTTTTCAGACTTTGGGTCGGTTTACACAATTTTCAGGCCCGGCCCGACCCATGCCCACCCCTATGTGAAACCCTTAGATCTTTCTTTTTTTAATAAAATAAATAAATAAATAAATAAATAAATAATTAAGACCTTATTGTGGAGTGTTGCTTTGGTCCAAGCTTTCCACTAGTGAGTCTTTCCACTATCATTACTAGAAAGTCTGGGCGAGAAAAACATTGAGAAATGTTGATAGAAAATATAAAGACCTCAATATAGAATTTCGTTGAACTGGAATAATGGATGTAGAGGTATACGCCAATTTGCTCCCCACCATTAGTCTCAACATAGTGACGATGCAAACGGCGGGACTTGGTATTAGCTTAGAGTATGAACGTGGTAAAGTGATGAACAAAAGAGATGACCTTAAGTCTTAAAGCATAAAGATGATCATAAAGGTGCAAATTATTGGTCTAATATGGAGGGTCGCCGTCCACTGCCTTGTTGAATCCTCACATATTGCAGCTTAAACTATCTTAATTATACTCAGCTACGAAATGCCAGCCTTCTTTGTTGGGTTTCTGATAGAAATTCAAACATGGCATGACATAGTATGGGCATGGAGAATAACAACACACGCTTTAGGGGATATCTGCACAAATTGGGGGTTATCTCTGATTGCCTGAAACACAGGATAGGTTGGCAATGATGAACAAGGTGAGTTTGTTGTGGCTGGTTGTGTGTGCATGTGCAATTGATGCTTTGTGATAGAACCATAAATGGAGAGGATAGAGGGGGATCTCACTTCCAAAGTCCCATATCTCAATCTCATCCCAACCCGCATTTTGGTTCTGTGCAGCAAATAGGTATGCATTACTTGGTTGTTTCAATTCATTTGAAACATATACAATGCAACATATAAAAAGGACAATAACCAAATAGAACAAAAGGTCAATTCTAATACTGATTCACAAAATATCAGGGTAATGTCATTTTGATTCAGAATTTCCAAACTCCTTGTCCTCTTCCAATTCAAGGTCTCAACTGTATCACTTTCAACACTCTTTTGTAGACATTTTCATTCCAAAGACTAAAGCAAAAGTTCTCTGTCTAGCAGTAGAGATCCCCTAGGATATTTCATGAGTGATCACCAAATTCCTAAAAAGTAATTCTCAAGCAAATAAAACAAGGACAGTATTTTCTGGAAGTATCTTTCTCAAACTTTTGAACAAAAGAAAACGAAAGGCAACCTATAGCTGTGAATCTGTGATGCGTCATGGCTGGTAGAAAATATATGTATGCTTGTATAGTCTTTGATTTCAACCATTTAACCATTCTCTATATCTTCCACACATGTTTATAGTCACTTTTCAAATTTCCTTAGTTCCTTCTCAAACAACAAATGTTCAAGGAACCTAAAGAGAGAATTACTTCCAGTGCAAGAACAGATAGAAATTACAATTGTTAAAACATAAAATATTAGAGCTTTCAGATGAAATGAAACGAACCAGTGAAACTTAATCCTTTGTTCTCAATCTGTTGCATATGTGCCAAGGTTTTTGTTTTCATTATATATCAGCATAATCTGATCAACCATTAATCAAAAGTTAATCAATAGATAAACAAGAACTCATTCCTCACCAGAATTTTACTGTGGATTTGATGATCGTATTCCATTACGCCTGAAGAATTCTCTAAATCCATAGGCACTTGTGTCGTTATGGAACTGGAAAAGTGCAAGATAAGACATATTAGATAATACTTCAGAGACACGGAACCTCAACTTTTGATGTAGGAGGAAGAACCCAACATATAATGAATCCTTGTTTGTATGCGTATCGCTATTCAAGATATATCTAGGTGACGAACATAAAAAATATGACGAGAGTAAGATAGAGAAACTCCACCTCTTAAGAAAATAACAAGATATTTTATTAACAAGCTTGGAAACTTACAGGTAGAACCTTCACCGAGTACTTTGTAATATTAGGATCAGCAACCCTTCCCTGGCTAGATGCCTGTTCCAGAAAGATAACGTTCATTTAATTTAAATTGTGGTGTAGTGCCTAAGAGGCATATCGCAGTAAATATTTTGATGAGGAAAGATAATGTAGTTCTTATTTTTCTCTATTCTCTTAACTTCAAGACCAGTTTAATATATTATTTACTCAATAAATGCATGCTTTATTTAACATCCGATGACACCGAAAAAAAAAAAAAAACTTCACGAAATAATATCTCGAGAGAACCCCAGAACTGTTACAAAGGACACTATCTCAACACATCTTAAAGACCCTTTTATCTGTTGATTTACCAATTTGAACTACAAAAACAAATCAATGTCTGTTTTACGACCCATTACCTTCTTCATTTATATTATAACACTTTCTCATATACCACCATATTGCTAATTGACCATAGCATTCAGCCTTCCAAGTAGGCACTCACAAATTGGCACTAAATGTTTCTAAAGGTGCAAAGAGACAAATTCCCACTATCACTCACTCACTCTCTCTATATCATATGTCAACATTCATTATCAAAGATAGTCGACAGAAAAAGAGAGAAACTATTTTCCTAAACCCAAAGAAAAATATGCTTATCTATATCGAAGATGTTAGCATCATGAATAGTGCAAACAACTGAAAATACACATATGAAAGAAGAATTCCCCTCACTTGTTCTGGACTATGAAATACTTCTATAAATGGATATTCCTTCTTCTGCCGCGATATACAGAAACCTGGATATTTTGGGCACTCAACCTGAATATACAAACCATATAGAATAAGAAATATTAGGGATGCTAAGTGAAGATGAAGACTGAAATTATGTGAAGATAGGTTTTCCCATATCCCGCATTCATTAAAGACATGTCCCTTTTGGAGGAAGGCAAGCCTTCAGGTTGAATGCCAAGACTTGTACAATCCTGCAAACATATTACATATGGTGCTTGTAATATGTTTGCAAGATCGTAGAAGTCTACCGCAACATACTTTCACATTCATATATTTAAACGAGAAGGTATACACTATATACAATGATGCTACTAGTTCTAATTTTCTTAATCTGGGCCACTGCTTGTAATGATACGATTCAAACATAGCTTACACGCATAAATTTCACATGTGGATAAAACTCAGCTGCAGCGTCCTCTAGTACTTTGTCAAGATGTTTTGTCAGATTACACCTGCAGTTTCCAATGTTCAAAATGAGTGGGCATTAAACTGGAACAGGGTTAAAACTGAGTAAACAAAAAGTGATGGGGAAGGGTTCTAAATGACCTGATGGTGAATGCCACAACAACAGGATAACCTTCATGAAGGAGCTGGACAAATTCACGTTCTGATGTAAAATGGATAACCCTTGATGGCCCAAGATCCTTTGGATAACCAGTATAATACCTTATAGCACAGATAATACAGATTAAGAAGATTGAAGGGAGACAAACAAAATAATGTTGCATCGATTGGAGAAGAGAAAACTTTAAGCTGTAGGTTTGTTCATAATTTTGGAGTTCCATGATTCTACTGTATGAATCCAATTTATGTACATTTGGTAATTCGATTGAGTCTCAGTAAATTGCTTAATTTCACTGCACACACATTAAGTCTCAGTACTTCTCCATACACAATCATTTCTACTCTACAGGGAAGTAAAAACCATGTGTACGTATCAGAAGCTTGAACTTTCGGAAACATATTACCAATAACAAAGGGCATTAATTCAAAAAAGATAATAATAATAAAAAAAAAAACTACAAACAGACTAAACTCTCATATATACTGTCGTAGAGTCATTAGGAATTGTTTTCAACTCACACAGAAAACAAAATCTCCACAGAAATGCCAAGTCAATAACGAGAATAAGGATGCTCGTACTTGGATGTTGAACGCAGATGACTGATCATTGTATCAAAGAACGATGATGACTCCCCCATTTAGTAGAGCAGTGCAGCGGCAAGTATCCTGCATGTTATTTCGATTGTGTCACAAAAATTTAACGTCGGAACTGCTAATGCATGAGCAGGCAACACATATTTCGTATTCTACAATGGCATTGATCTCACACTCTCAGAGTCTCAGTAATTACGTGGAAACTTAAACAGAAAACCAACAAAAGAGTTGTTTATTACCATTTAATCGTTTTTCAAATGAAAATTCTCAACTCTACTCAACAAGCCAATCTAAGCAATCACATATATGATGCAAGTTTAGTTCTATGAGGCATTTCATCAAACACCTTCAGTGCGCAAAAAAGAAGAATATTTTCTTACAATTAGGAATCATGGGTGTAATCAAATACATCAAAACTAGATTAGAAGGCGTGTTTCCTGTAGTGGGTTTGATTGCAGAGAATGATTGGGGAAACCAAAAACAGAATAATTAGAGAATCAAAGTCGCCTTCTTTCATTTGGGTTTGGTTTCAGTAGAAAAAAAATGTGAAGAATTTGAGAGTATTTAGAAAAGAACCTGTAGTTCAATAGGAGCTGATTCTTCAAACACTCGCAGTCTCAGAGTAACCAATTCAGTTTTTGCTTTCGAAATTTTGGGAAGGAGACTAACAAGTCTATATTAATCCTTTCGGCGAAAGAAAACGCAAACTGATTTATACCATGCCTGGTGCAATGTAGCATCAAAATGCCCGTCTAGCTCAGTTGGTAGAGCGCAAGGCTCTTAACCTTGTGGTCGTGGGTTCGAGCCCCACGGTGGGCGCTTTGTTTTTCTTATTTTTTCCCTTATTAATCGAGGTTTAATTAATAGAAAATGTCCATTTAGTGCTAATTTGACTCCCTCATTACCTATTCCAATGACCATCTTATTTTTTTCCCCTATTGAACATAATGTTACAACTCTATTGTCCATTTGAACAAATCTTTTTCAACCCTAGTATAATTTTATTTTTTTTCTTCCTTTTTTGTCCTTCTGTCTTATCTAACATATTTTTGAAGATAAAGAAATTTTGTCGAAATGTCACCCAACTCCGCCGGCCTCCCATGGCTGGTCACCGGAGCCGCTGGATTCTGGTCACCACATTTTTTTCACCGGATTTTTATTTTATTTTTTATAATCATGTTATTGGATTATGGTTATCGACCCCCAGTAAGCAATTTGCAGATTACAGATTTCCAGTAATCAAGTTACTGACCCTCAGTAATCAATTTACAGATTCTAGATTTCCAGTAATCAATTTACAGATTCCAGATTTCCAGTAATCAAGTTACTAACCCCCAGTAATCAAGTTACTGACCCCCAGTAATCAGGTTGCTGATTACAGATTTCCAGTAATCAAGTTACTGACCCCCCAGTAATCAGGTAACTGACCCCCAGTAATCAGGTTACAGTAATCTGATTACTGGGGTCAGATCAACCACCAAGCAAGTATTAGTAATCAACCATCTCAGGCAGTAGCCATCTCCCTTCTAAAATTGGTTGCACCAGCTCGAGGAGTTTTCCACCAAATACAGCGTACCAATGACTTGCTTCTCTCTAGTCTGCAAGTCTTTCTACTCCCTAGAATCCAAACACTGCCGCACCCTCACCCCTCTCTGCTCCGATCACCTCCCCACAATCCTCACCCGCTACCCGTCTCTCACCCGCCTCGATCTCACCATCTGTCCACGTGTCACAGACTCCTCCCTCCTCACAATCTCAAATAGACGGCGCCGGAGTTGGAGTTGGAGTTGTTAGAGTTGGCGGGGGTGGCGGTAGTGGTGCCATGCGGTGGGAGGGGAGAGGGGAAAGAGGAGAGGTCGAGTCGGAGGGGTCGAAGAGGAGGAGGTTGTCGAAGTTGGGGAGGCGGAAGGAGGAGAAGTCAGAGAAGGGCTCGTTTTTGGATTCTTCATGGGAATTTGGGGGGTAACTGAGATCGGAGGTGGGGGAGGGGCTGAGATCCTACATCGATCGCAGAGCTCGAAATTGTAGCAGCACTTGGAGGAAGAGGAAGAGGACGAGGAGAGAGAGAGAGAGAGAGAGAGAGAGAGAGAGAGAGAGAGAGAGAGAGAGAGAGAGAGAGAGAGGTGAGGATATTAGGGTTTAATATATTGTAATTAGGTGAGGATATTAGGGTTTAATATATTGTAATTAGGTATTTTTGCCAAAATTTATTGATATGGGCAATAAATATTGGAATGGTCAATTTTTAATCCATTTATGTGCAAATGGTCATTTTCTCTTTAATTAAGGGAGTTGAAATTTACACTCTTTTTTTTAAGGGCTTAATAGGATCTAAGGGTTTCACACATACCCCCAAAAGATAAAATTTAAGGGGTGTTGCTAAATGTACCCAGCAAATATCTAAGTATACCCAGCACTTAATTAATTTCCAACTTTACCCTTGATTCTTATATACATACCCAGCAATCTAAGAAACGTCGTTACTTTTGCAAAAAAAGAAAGAATGGGTGAGGTGAAAAAAACAGACCGATCCATTATACTTCCATGGACCCTTTTTGAATTCATCCATTGAAGCAAATGCATACAGAATTTCTTGCAATCATATTGTTGTTGTTCCTTTTGAATTCATTACAATACGTACGTCTATTATCATTAGGAAAAATGACCATTTGCACAAAAATTGAGGAAAACTTGTCCATTCTAATGTTACCTACCCACTCCAATGAATCTTGGCAAAAATACCTAACTACCCTATACTAAAACCACATCTCTCTCTCTCTCTCTCTCTCTCTCTCTCTCTCTCTCTCTCTCTCTCTCGGAACAAGTATGGGGCAACAGTCATCGTCGATTGAAGGAGGAGAACTTTTGGGGCAGCAGTCGTCGTCGTCTGCAGGAGGGGGCGTTTTGGGTCAAGCAGAGACGACGTTGCTGACATCGACGTCGACAGGGCGTCGAGCGTCCTAGGTCCCACTTTGATAATAAAGTGGGAAATCAAACTGAGTACTTATTAATCAATATATCTTTTTGTTTATTTTTAAAAAAAAATCCATGGTGCGACATAATATAAGAAATTACAAGGATGACTTGATAGGAGCACAATGTGCGACGATATTAATATGTATTTGCCCTCGTTTATGCTTTGTTTAACCCTTATTTATCTAAGATAGAGTCATAATATAGTTTAGTGTCATTTTGGTAGAGTTTTGAAAATATGTGCTTTAGAATCCGAAAAAAAAAATGACTAAGTTTAAGAATTCTGGAAAATAGTGCAAAATGTGTCTTTTTCGTGTTTCTGAGATTAGTGGATTTGTGACCTATCATTTTCCAAATTTGCTGAAATTTGGCATGTATATTATTGGCTTGCTCTTGGGTTTTTTTGTCAAAAATTCAGATCAATTGGAGTTCGGGAAGTCGCCCAAAAGATGGCTACAACTTAGCAGTTTGAGCAAAACGATCCAGAGACTACCAGGATTTTCCTGAAACTTTATCCTGACTTCCAAAATTTCTGTGTGACGCATTGCTTAGAACCAGAGGACGTACCCCATATCAATGGAAAGGCCTACGAGTCTAGTTTCTCTGAGACTTGGAATCATATCAATCGAAGTACTGAGGAAAAAGTTATATTCGGTTAAAGTCACAAAGGTCAAATCTGCCGAGAAAATACTCGCTCGCCAAGCCCTTGTTTGTTCGCTATCAGCCTCGTTCGCCAACATCTTCGCTCGCCAAAAGATCTGGTCGCCAATCACCCGCGCATGCCAGCATGCATGTTCGCGCGACCCGCCAAGAAGCCTCGCCAGTACCTGATACTAGCAAAGTCTGTACCCGCGAGCAGAAAGGAATTTCTGGTAATGTCTTCAAGCGGCTGCAAGCGTGCCAAATCATTCCAAAGAGCTTTGCAATGTCCAAGAAGAAATCATAAGCCTGTCAAACAAGAGTTTCTTTGTAAAATAAGGAGAGAAAAACCTATTCCAACTCGGATTGGGAAACCTTATTTAATGAAGATTTCTATCCCGTTTTAAACAATGAAAAGCTCCAAACTGCACAGCCCTCTTTCTCCTATATATACAGGCCGGCACCCATCATAAAAAGTGTCACATCTCAAGCCAAAATACAAGTCTAAAACTCTACCAAATTTTATACCTTAAGTCTTAGAAAGAAAAGCTAGCCGATTCACCACCACCACCATCCAGAAAATCTGCAGATCCATTCCTTCACCTTCAACCGATCAAAACCATTCCGTGCCTCCATCTTTCATCACCGAGATCCACACGAGCTGCTGCCCCAAGGTGTCTAAATGTGTGATCTACTCCCTTTGGCTTGTAATTCTTTTATTTTTCAATACTATGTCTATGTAGTTTGGATATTCTTTTGGTATTTGTTTTTATGTCTATGTAAAGACAATTTGTTTGTTTGGTTTTTCATGTTTAATGATATTTATGATTTCGATTCTTGGAGCCTAATTAACTTTAAGGTATTGATTTCATGGTTTTATGAAAGATAAATATGCAAACCCACTTTGTAAATATGTAACCGGTTAGGTCTTAGGAATGCATGCTTGACTTGATTCTTGATTTCTTCTTGATTAGTTGTTTGAATTCGTGTGCAATCGAAGGAGATGTTTAGGTGCATTCGAAAGGCCATGAGTGTTGTCTAGATGTTGAATTCACTTGCCGTAGTAACATAGGTCAAGTTAGAACGATAAGTCGATTTGGTTTATGTTGTTACTAAGGGTTAGAGTGATTCCTACAACTTGCTTGTCTAATATGAAGAGTGACGCCTTGCATGTTAACTTGTTTCCGACTAAAAAGATTTCGTGCTTTATATGCTAATTGGTTAATTTCTACGATAAGTGTCTTTAATCGGTTAGCTAAAGATTAGGGTTATGCGATAAGCTAATTCTAAGTACCTTCGTGAAATCTAAAATCGACTAGATAAACCAATAAGGAGTTTAGTTAGGTTGGAATTAAGTTGAGTCTTGAATATTTCTATGCATGTTTCCATGAGTTCTTACTTGTTACTTGTTTCGATTTGTGTTAGTTTTTTTTTATGAGTGCTTTGCGTGAGAGATGTCGACCAAACTTGTAAATAGTAATTTAGGATTTCAATTTTAATTCTTTTATTTTTCGTGTTCATTAGCTAGGGTAGCCCTATGGCTGCCGAATCACTCATTCAACCCCCCATGACTTCGTATTTTGTATATATATAAATAACGTGACATTGTTTGTGTATATATGTGTTTTGTGTCAACATTCTCATGTTTCAGGTACCCTTAATCCCCGGATAGAACGATCCCTACTTATTCTATGCTACTAACGACTGTAGGGTTATTATTGCTTGATGCTCGCTTAGGCAACACATCATGACTCACAGGAAATCTTTAGCTAGCGAACACTGAAAGACAAAACTAAGAGAACCTAGCATCACTTAAAGTAATACAACTATAGGAATAAGTCCAAAAATGCTATTAAGATAGACCATAAAGCAACGTCAAAGACCTATCTCGATTTATTCATAAAAATAAAAACATATTTCTTACACTTGGGGAAACCCACCACTTTTGTAGCCTCAATACTAGTATCCAAAGCCACAACAATTGTAGCAGCATCAGCATGCACAAAACCGACCCAAGACTCCAAAGCAACGAAGCACCATCTGCCTTCTTGGAGCTCCTCTTCTTACGAATTTTTCTACTAGGGGGTCTGCCACACACCTTACTCTTCAGGTTTTGGCGAGAGAGACAACTTCTCATTTAAACTTTTGGGAGCTAAATCACCCTCGAAGATGAACTTCGGTGGCACCGTAGATTTTGAGGACTTACCACGTTTACTACAAGGTAGGCGAAGTGGCATCCACTGCCTTCCTCTTGATCCCTATCACCCACGGAGCTTCCAATATCGGCATAGCCGCTGCCAAAGGAGTTCGAAATAGGGCTACTTGAGCTTCCATAACAAGGATGGTAAACATCAGAGGGGCAGATGTTGACTTCGTCGCAGCCATCGTCGAGGAAGCCTAGGACGCTCTCGAGAATAGGGACACCAATGTTTGCACATTAGGGTTTGTGATCGTCCCCTCATTCTCTGTCGGTGGAGCACCATAACACACCCCATCCACATGAGAGAAAGCCACAAATCCAGCAGATTCCCACCAGCTTATGTTACCTTAAACAGACCTTCGCCTCAATACCAAAAAACATCAAAAGCTTGTGGGGGGATATACATGTTGGACGCTCTGTGAGAAGTGGTGCAGTACTCATATCTTAACTCCATCATTCAAAGACAGCTTGTCGACAACCTTGCCGAGAGTAGCCCTAATCATTTCAACTGCATCCAACATGTGCAGGCGTGGAGGCAACCCTGGAAACTAATAAAGAGATAAGAGACTTCTACATAAAATTTGAAATGACACCTATTTTGAGAGAAATTGAACTAAGGAATTCAGGCGAGCAATTACTTCATTTAATTCCACTGAGAAATTTATAATTCCCCACTTTAGAATGCCAAACGAGGTAATTCATATATAGAAATTATGAATTCCTCATTTTCTTTTAAATTCCATTGATTTCCCTACATCCAAACACACTCTTAAGTAGACAATATAATTCTCTCATTCCGGAATCAATTCTTTCATTCTCAAATTTATTCCATGTTAGTATAAGTGCCATAAATAGGAAAAGAAGAATAAGACTAGATGAGAGATAATCCAAGATATAAAAAAAAAAAAATAATCATAATAATAATAAATTAAATTAAGACGATTGTCTAGAGTAGAAGAGTAATATTAGGAGAACAAGTCCACCACATGAGAAGCAAACTGACGGTCCTTAAAATGATGAATCACGGATTCTAGTTCTATCGAAAACATTGGATAAGATCAGAGTTCAATTTATTTCGAATGAGAAACATACCAAGCATAAAAACATCACCTTAGAAAGCTTCCCAATTTTAGCCAAATCTCTCAGCTTGCATCCACGTACTCTCCAGTCTTCCCTTCTCGCAATTTTAGGTCGATTTCGATAAGCAATTACAATTAAAGGTGACAATTGTACTGGTTTTGGAGGAATTTTTCAGTGTGACGGGAGAACCACGTGGCAGTGCCTAGTGGTCCTCCCTACCAATAAAATTTTGACACGTGAGATTTTGTGACACAAAATTATTTCAGTTATTTTGTTCAAATATCATTTTAGATTTATTATTATTTTTCTTAACCCTACACCCTAAACCCTAAATCCTAAAACCCTAAAACCCTAAAACCCTAAAACCCTAAAACCCTAAAGCCCTAAAGCCCTAAACCCTAAAACCCTAAACCCTAAACCCAAAAGCCTAAACCCTAATTAAACTCTAAAAGATTGATTAAAGTCATTTTACAAAAAGTAAAATACTGCTCTAGGAGAAAAGGAATAGATGCAAAGCGTAGTCTTTATTGATTGATAAGGAGGCTTTTATATAGGCATTACATCAAGTATCCCGAATAATCAGGGATTCCTTATCTAATAAGGTAACTACTAATCTAGTCTAATTAGGTCAAGATACACATAGGAAGTTACAGAATTATCCTTCCTCGAACACTCCCCCTTGTGTCGCGTACCTAATGTGACACGGTGCATGACATGTTGCCTCGCTAAAACCTTGCCAAACAAAACAAAACTACTTGGGTAAAAAATAAAAAGCTTGGTCGAAGGGAAAAGAGCACAACGCACCAACTAAAATTGAAGATTACATGTGAGATAGACTCCCCCTGATGTCTACAAGACAACTCCCCCTGATTAGTAACCCAATATCAGAGTTAAGATAAATGGCATATGCAAATGCTCCTCACAAGCTTCAAAAGTAGGTGTGGCCAATGATCGAGTCATTGAATACGGCCAATGATTGAGTCATTGAATACGGCCACATTATTCTTGTATTAGACCAGCTACACTTAGCTTTACTTGGTCTTAAGGAAGAAGGTTGCTTAAGAACTCAAAACTAGAGTTCGCGTTGAAAATCAGATTCACGCGCAGCATGATCCCTATATACTTATATAGTCATAACTCGTTTGATACAATAGGTATGAATGAACCGTAAAGAGTTCGGAAAACTAGACACCCATATCTTTCCAGTGATATGAAGTACACAACATGGTTCGTTCAGAGCTGATCACAAAGCTCTGTCGAAGGTGACTGATCTGTAAATTACCAGATAGATTCGTCCTACTTTTCCAAAACAGCCATAACTCACTCAATATGATAGCTATGATCAAATGGTTGGTGTTCCTAGAAATTAGACACATAGACCTTTCCAATGGTACCAATTTCACAATTTTCTAACAGGTGAGCTGTCCTGTAGGTCTCAGGAAATTCGACATACAGAACCAGGCAGATTCTAGAATTGCCTTTTGATGTGTCTTTCATGATGGGATCGAATGAGCCTAAATCTTTCACATTTGAAAGAAAGTATCGCCATATACCATGGCATTACGTGGGCGCGTCTAGCCATTACCTTGGCTTTATAAGTTTATAGCGAATGAGATGTCGAGTCAAGTAAATTATGACAAGTACATGATTGCGCACATGGTACTTAGATGGAGGGTTTCATCTCCCAAGACTTCTCGTCACATAGATGAAACGAGTCTTCTCAAGACATCGACTAATCATGGGATACATATAAGCTTTGGTTTAACGTCTTTTAGATAGCCATAAGCTGATTGATGAATAGGTTCATTACTAACGGTTCTCACTCTCGAGACCAAGTATTCCCAAGATCCTTTCATTCTTAACGTCGGATTAGTGATATCTCAATCACAATTCATCCGGAGTTCACACGCAAATAGGCATGATTCTTTACATTTCATCTCCAATCAAGTAGTCGCTCAACCGCGTTGTACAATATCCAACCAGAAGATTTGAACCTTTCTAAAGAACATCCTAATCTGATAGCATAAGCACTTCGCGGTTTTTGCTCACTTGATTTGGGTGAAAACTGATTCGTTCATGATATTTATGTACATCTCTTTACTTAGTCCCAATAGAGATGATTCATAAGCTGCATGTTCAGTTTTTCAGAACTACCTAACTGATAAGGTAGTGGAGTGTGATATGACTCCATTACAAGAGCATATGTCATCGTAGTCGATTCCAGGGCGTTTGTGAGAGACCTTGCGCCACAAGGTGAGTCTAGTATTTTTTTCTCACTATGCTTTCCATCAAAGATTATCGATAGGGTTTACACTTGTGGTGTCGGCATCACCTGACCAAGGACCTATCTCTTTGTATAAACTGGATCGCATATATTTCCGTGTAGGCCAATTCACAACGTTGGTATTTGCTTCAACGAAGTGAGTGTGTTTGATATCTAACTCATAAACCACGTTCTCATGTACACTAGTGTAATTCACATTTGTAGAGATCTCTATATGGATTGGCTTCTAATTGAGGTGTCCCCCAATGATGACCTTAATCCAGAAAATCCATGAGACGAATGAGTTGTCATTGATCCAAGGATCAAGTTGTGCCATACTCGCATTCGGCGAGTGTATATCGAACTAAGTGCCCTCTCTACACTTCTTGTGAGAGTCACGGCCTAGTGACACCATCTACCATTTTTGTGGAGTAACCATGTCACCATCTATGAGTGACAATATGTCCATTTATTCTGACATCAATCCTTACAGGCATGTTTTAAACAAGAGTACCATTCTGATATTTTCTTTGAAAGACCAATAGTTTGCTCTTTGCAGCATGTATATCAAATCTCGTCACTTTGGTTTATGAGACTTTGAGAACATGATGAGGCACAGTGGGGACAAACCACAGCAATGCTAAGTCGTTCTATTTGAACAAACTTGTTCTTCTCTCCCCCTAACGACGGGAAGACTGACTCATCAAAAAGTGACATAAACGAGATCGCCTGTTAAGGTTTTCGTATAGCGGACTATAGGTGGAAGCTTATGTATTATTCAAAGACAAATACCCATCATTAAGCGCTTGTGGTGGCGCAATATGGCACATAAAATATGTGGACGGTAAAGGGTATTAATCGTTAACACTTATACGTTAACAAGATGCATTCCGTTACAAAATGTAACATGCATGTATGCTTCCTGGAACGTTTCACTAAGTTTCGGGACACCAAATGCCACCAAATTTTAACAGTATGTAGGCACGTGTGTTAGGATTCCAATGCCACCGGCATCATTACCGGAACCGGCCAAAAACATACCAAACCGGTTGGAACAGTCTCCGGAGGTCAGTGAACGTTTGTGTCAAGCGGTTAGCCATGGATGTTAGAAATCGGTGGACTAAATTTCACCTCAAGAACCGGCCTAAAATTAGGTGAACCGGTCCTCACAATGACGAGTCCGCGAGCTAGAAAACCAGAAATTTTAGGTTTTTGCTACTTTTCAATCATTGTGAAGGTGCTTCATAACATCTAAGTGTTATGGCTTGAGTTTTAACCATGAGGTATATCACCATAGTATCATTGTGTCTCATATTGAACCATGATATGGCATTAAGGCTATCATCTTATGTATCTTTAGCGTAGGAGGGCGTTACTCCGAAACTTTGCTAAAGATTAGGCTTCCATATCATGAGCATAGCTAATGAAGGATCATGAGAGGGGGATTATATGCAGTATTAAATGCATAGATGGTGCTTCCATTGACTTGGAGGAAGACTTGAGTGACGTTAATGTCATCTTTAAGCCTTGAGCGTTACTCATGACGCCACCAAATATTCTTTTTGTAATCTTTGATCCCAATAGCTTCTGTGCTAAAAAGAAACGATGTCCATGACTTACTTGCATATGGATCATCAAAACATGTCCAAAATTCCGGACGATGTATGGAAGAGTCTACATGAGTTGCCGATTCAAAGAATCAGAATCATAGTATACGTGAAATACATTCACAATATTGACTCATAAGTTGTGCGCATTCATTAGAAGCGATACATAAGAAATCTTTTCAATTTTCATAATGAGTTTCAAGGTGATAAACGTTGGCACCAATATCTTTAAGTGGTGAGCAAGGTTCGATGAAGATTAACTACACACTCAATGTCTCTATGATACATTCATAAGAGTGTAGAGACAAGGTTTTTATGCCAAGACATATAAGCCGGAATATATTCTCAATTCCTATAGAGTGTGCAACATGGCGTGTAGTATCACAAGATAAAACATAGGCATGCTGAAAGGCGTACTAAACACATCCGTTAACGCTCAAAAATAGAGCTGAAAAACAACCAAAATGAGCCAACATCGATACTATAGAGACATAAATGTCTAAACCAAGTATCTAAGACCGAGGCCATAAGCTAGCTATCCGAGGCCGAAGCCAAGCTAGAGTGGAAGCCAAGCCGAAGCAAGGCAAGGGAGGGCCGGGGTCAAGCATCGGGGTCAAGCATAGGCACGTGCTAGGCTAGCCAAGGCCGAAGCCGAGGTAGTGCACGGGCGGGCCGAGGCCGAGCAAATGTTAAGGCACACCAAGGCCGAAACCAAGGCGTGTCGAGGCAAAAGCAAAGGCTTATGGGGCCGAGGCTTGATGTTGGAGTCAAGGTCATGCGAGTTGCCGATGGCTAGCCGAGACCAAAGCTAAGGCTTACCGAGGCATAAAGCAAGGACCTGACAAGGCTGATGCCATGCTAAAGAGCCAAAGGCATGCCGAGGCTGAAGCCAAGACGTGCCGGGACGAGTGCATGGGCTTATAGGGCCGAGAGGGGCAGCGGACCGGGCCGTGTGCAGGCCGACGCCAGGGCCGAGGCCTGGGCGGGGCTAGGCGGGCGCGTGCGTGCCAAGGTTTGGAGACCGAGGCGTGCCTCATTGTTTGGTTGTGGCGGAGCTGTTGTCCAAGCAGCGCGCAAGCCAAGCCAAGACTGAAACCGAGGCTAGGCAAGGCTGCCTTTGGTGTGCGCAAGAGTGCCGAAGCTGAGGTCGGGCAATGTGCATGTACGCAAGCATGTCTATTTGTTTTTTGACGAGCATATGCTCGTTTATCTTTGTGATTTTCAGAGTTAACATCACCAATTAGATTGGTGAACTCAAATCAACATGCCATCACTACAAGAAAAAAAGGCTTTGCCGACGAAAAAAAAAAAAACGGCCGACGAAACACTTTTTTCGTCGGCTATTCCCAAGAATGGCCGACGAAAATTTTTGTCGTCGGCAAAAAAAAAATTTCGTCGGCCATTCCCATAGAATGGCCGACGATTTTTTTTTTCGTCGGTAAAAATGAAAAATCGTCGGCTATACTCCTATAATGGCCGACGATTTAAAGTTTTCGTCGGCTATAAACTTTTGGAAGAATGGCCGACGAAACTTTTTTATTTCGTCGGCCATAAGTTTTTTTAAAAATAATTATTTTACGAATAATGGCCGACGAAAATTAATTATTTCGTCGGCCATAAATTATTTAAAAATAATTATTTTACGAACAATGGCCGACGAAAATTAATTATTTCGTCGGCCATACTTTTTTTAAAAATAATTATTTACGAACAATGGCCGACGAAAATTAAGTATTTCGTCGGCCATAAGTTTTAAAAAAAATAATTATACGATTATTTTTGACAGAAAACGACAAAAGAATAGCATAGCCGACGAATACTAGGTTTGATTTCGTCGGCTATGATTAAAAAAAAAAACAAAAAAAGAGCAGTTTCCATTTTCTATCACTATCGACAAACCATTGCTTCATCCTTCAAATGCAAAAGTGTCGTGAAATAAGATACGACCGAAATATTGAAATACGGCTACGGTTGAAAAATGGGAAGATTCCGACAAAATCTGTGTGCCGAATGTTGCGGTTAACTGTTTTTTACTCCCGTTTTCCTATGGGTAGCCTGACGGTCGGTAAATATTTTGAGGAAAATTTTTATACGATTAGTCGCGTCTCATCAATCTGAAACTATTCTCTATTGAAGATCAGGCCAAAAAACGTCATTTAGACGGGCCAATTTCCGTTTTAAAGCGTTTAGAGGTTTGACTCACCCGGTTGACCGTCCCGATCGAGCCTTTAACGTTGTCAGATGTAGTTGGATTTTTTTTCATACATGTATTTAATCTTAACGGTGATATCTGACGGTTGGAATAGATTTTCCAAACTTTTAGATTCAAAATCGGAACATATGCACTAATGTTCCTTAACTTGTTTACTAAGTGTTTAAGTGAATGTATAGTTTCAAATAGTTACTATACGTAGGCTCTTCAAATGCAAATATGTCGTCAAATAAGATATGACCGAAATAATGAAATACGTCTACGGTTGAAAAATGACAAGATTCCGATAAAATCCGTGTGCCGAAATAATGAAATCAGTCAAAACCCGGTTTACTGCAGATTTGGCATCCGGCGTCCGAATGACGATTGTGATACCATTCCGGAAAGGGAACGACGCCAGGAACAAAACTCGTGGCTTCGCCACGACGTGTGGGCTTTTTCGGGCTTTCGAGTTCGTTTAGGGCCTCAAAACGGCATTTTAGTATGTTTTCATAGAATAGCCGACGAAACATTCAAATTTCGTCGGCTATTCTCTAAGTATAGCCGACGAATTCAAATATTTCGTCGGCTAAACTCTTGATCCGCGCCTTTTTATTGTCCGCCGTTGGATGGCTCAGATCCGACGGCTGTTGATTTTCCAAAGTATAGCCGACGAAATATATTAATTTCGTCGGCTATTCTCTAAGTATAGCCGACGAAACATTGTATTTCGTCGGCTATTCTCTAAGTATAGCCGACGAAATATATTAATTTCGTCGGCTATACTCCTTCTAAATCTTTTAAATCCTCCCGCCTTTTTTCTCTCCTCCTTCCCCCCCTCCTCCGGCCTCCTCTTCCTCCTTCCCCTCCTCCGGCCTCCTCCTCTTCCTCCTTCCCCTCCTCCTCCTCCTCCTCCCCCTCCTCATTCCCCTCCTCCTCCTTCCCCACCTCCTTCCCCCCCTCCTCCGGCCTCCTCCTCCTCCGGCCTCCTCCTCCTCCTCCTTCCCCTCCTCCTCCTCCTCCTTCCCCTCCTCCGGCCTCCTCCTCCTCCTTCCCCTCCTTCCCCTCCTCCGGCCTCCTCCTCCTCCTCCGGCCTCCTCCTCCTCCTCCTCCTTCCCCTCCTCCGGCCTCCTCCTCCTTCCCCTCCTCCTCCTCCGGCCTCCTCCTCCTCCTCCTCCTCCTTCTCCTTCTCCTCCTCCTCCGGCCTCCTCCTTCCCCTCCTCCTTCTCCTCCTCCTCCGGCCTCCTCCTCCTCCTTCCCCTCCTCCTCCTTCCCCTCCTCCGGCCTCCTCCGGCCTCCTCCTCCTCCTTCCCCTCCTCCATCCAAAGCATAATTTAATTTTTTTTTTGCCTAAAATTTAAGAATAGCCGACGAATTTTACCAATTTTCGTCGGCTATAAGTTGTATAGCCGACGAAAATTCTAGTATTTCGTCGGCTATAACTAATTATGCCTATTAAAATATTAATATATTTCGAGGAAATAGCCGACGAAATTTTATTAAATCGTCGGCTATAGTTAAAACACAATTCGTCGGCCATACTTAATGGATTTCGTCGGCCATACTCAAAAATACCCGACGAAATTCGTCGGCTATTTCTCCCACGTTTGCCCGACGAATTTTTGGATTCGTCGGCCATATTTAACTATAGCCGACGAAATTTTTTTTTTCGTCGGCCATTGGTATTACCGACGGCGTATTACCGACGACTTATGGCCGACGAAATTTTCGTCGGCAGAGGGTATAGCCGACGAAAAAATGGAATGGCCGACGAAAAAATTTTCGTCGGCTATTCCCCCGTATCTGGTAGTGTTAGTCAATACAATCTTTATGGTCCAGACCTCGATGTAACCGTTGGCATTTTGATGCATACATAGTTCAATTCCCCTAAAAAGCTATATGTGAATGCAATGAATCGCATTATATATTACATGCACTACCAGATACGGGGGAATAGCCGACGAAAATTTTTCGTCGGCCATTCCATTTTTTCGTCGGCTATACCCTCTGCCGACGAAAATTTCGTCGGCCATAAGTCGTCGGTAATACGCCGTCGGTAATACCAATGGCCGACGAAAAAAAAAAATTTCGTCGGCTATAGTTAAATATGGCCGACGAATCCAAAAATTCGTCGGGCAAACGTGGGAGAAATAGCCGACGAATTTCGTCGGGTATTTTTGAGTATGGCCGACGAAATCCATTAAGTATGGCCGACGAATTGTGTTTTAACTATAGCCGACGATTTAATAAAATTTCGTCGGCTATTTCCTCGAAATATATTAATATTTTAATAGGCATAATTAGTTATAGCCGACG